>WBMZ01004350.1:0-31072 GCA_013400975.1 Atrichornis clamosus | reverse complement strand
GAGGCGACGACGGCCGCGGAGGCAGAGGCGTCCGGGGAGGCGGAGGCGCCGCGCGGCCGCCGCATCTTCCTCAACCACCTCGACTCTTACTGCGGCCGCAACATCGGCGAGGTGACAGCGGGAGCGGCCCGTAGCTGCTCCCGGCCACGGCTTCCTGGTGTCTGAGGCACCGCCGCCCTCCAGGGAGCCGCGGCTGGCCCCCGGGGAGCTCGGGCGGGCAGCTGGGCCAGCTGAAAGAGCTCCTGAGGAGAGGGACCGGAGCAAGAAAAGGGTTAAGATAACGAGTAGTAAAAATTAAGAGTTAGTAGCAGGAGATGTGAATAAAGCCGGTCGGCAGAGCTCAGACAGCACCTGATCGCTATAGAGGGAGATAACCAACATCCCTCTGAGGTAACCCCTGCCCGAGAGGAGCCAAGTGCAGAGTGGAGGCACCCAGGAACTCCCCAACACCTTCGGCTTGGAGGCATAGGGCACAAGACAAAACCCTAAGATTTTCCCGCTCAATGGAAAGCTCTTTCTGAACCGCATCACCAACCACAGGAGCAGGGCTTAGTCAGAGGGTGCTGGTGTCTTCTCGAGATCACGAGAAGCTGTGTAGCGCTCAATAGATATTGACATACAAATTGCGTGTCTTATATATTGCAGTATTTATCCAGCTGTGTTGTTGGTGCAACGCTTGAAGGTGTAGATGAAGAAGAGGAGGAAGATGAAGCTGGTTCAGCTGATGAGGTTCTTAGTACCCCAAAGGAGGAAGTCTATGAAATAGTGGGTACTCTTTCTAAACCAGAGAGTACTAAACCACATTTTGCACAGGAAACGTATGCAGTAAGTATGAGTCTTACTTTGGATTGCCATTAGACAACATTAGAAACATTGCAAGTCATGTAAAATGACCTGCACTAATGAAATGGTCTTTTATTCCTGCTGGAAGCTGTATATATCTATTTAATTCCTTCTGCTTCCTGCACTCTCGCCAGCTTCCTCTCTTCTAGGTTTGTTACAGCAAATAGTAAAAGGAAGGAACTCAGACACAAAATAGATTTTTTTTGGTAAGGTTATGAACAGGCCATCATCTATCTTGATGATCCACAGGTCTGCTTTCTTTTTCCCTCAAAGCTTACACCTCAAGTATCTCTCTTCTATTTGTCTTTTATCACCATTTTGAAGGTAGTGGTGCTGGAATCAAAGTTAGTGTCCCCCTTAAGTGTTCACTGAAATCACAGCTTTCATTAGCAGCTAATTGTTCTGAATAGCTACATCTTTGTAGAAAGATGTTTATGTTCATTTTTGTATAAAGACATAAAGCAGGCTCGCTCTTAAGAATGTGATTGCTTATTGCTTGATTAAGGTTTCTGAAACTAGAATTGCCTCTGTCTCAAACTGCTTATTATAAATTGATTATTATTCTTCTTATTGAAGAATCTCTTCAAACATTTGAAAATGTTGATTCAGATGTCTATACAGCTGAACTGTTCAATCAAGAAATTATGGCTGGCAGTATTTAGTTTTAAACACTACTTTTGCCCAAAGTGTTTGCTGTATTTGCTCAAGTGATATAATCTGCACAAAAAAATTACGTGATGCTGGCTTGCAAGAAAATTGACATTTTTCTGAGTCTTCTCCATTCTGCCAACTCATAGTTGTTTAAAATACCTGTACAAGTAATGGATATTTCTTGATACTCACAAATGTGCTAAAAATACGGATCTTAAAGTACCATTAAAAATCCATATATCTGATCTATGTTAATGTGTATTCTAAATTAGAAATATCAGCATTTCATTTACATTTCATCAGCTCCCTTGTATCTGACAGATAAAAGTTTGATAACTGGCTTATAAATTATTCCAGCATCCTAGTGTTAGAAAATCACATTCTATTCAGAAGTTAAACTTGAAAAGGTTGGGGTTTTTTTTTCTAATGACAGAATCTATTTTTCCCCTCAGGTCTCTTCTCGCGAAGAACTCTTAAGTCACTTGCTTGACTGTGAAATTGTTTTATATAATATCACTGAGGATGCAAATCAAATTGAGGAAGCAACATGGGCTGCTGCTGGTTAGTATAGCTACACCTGAACAGAAATTTGGCTTCTATACAGCCATCAAAATTTGCTATAAATATATAATGAAATTATCAGGGATTTATAGTTCACTGTAATATAAAACTGCATTCCTTGACTGAGAAATGCTGCACAAATTGTTTGATTAAATATCTAGGGACCATGGAATGCACTGTCACATTCAGAAGAGAGGGAAGCTGACATGGAATGGTCCAACTCTTTAAATGACACCTCTGTGTAGGCAGTAATTTCCCTAAATAACTGTCAGCCATCGTCTCAACTATTTGCATTGGGAAGTGGGTAGAAAATTTACTCCTGTGATATTCAAAGAATGTTTCAATATTTTATCTTCAATATTCAATATTTTAAGTATATTTTGACTTAGAAGTCCAATAAAAAATACTGCTAGCAGTCTTTGGGAAACTTTCTCCTCATTGTTACATCCAAATTCTAATAGACAGCCGGAATCCTTATATGGTGACAGTGCAATATCATTCTTTATATGATAGCTAAACTAAATTATGCTTTCCTCTTTATAGTATGAACACTCAGACAACAAAACAATTTGAGTAAAAAAATGTATTTTATTTTATATTAAACTTTGCTTACATTCTGTAGCGATTTTTTTCCCCCTATCATGAAAAACCCACATTTTTAAATTTTCTTTCAGTTTTTCAGCAGTCAATAAGGATGAACTATTTCCTAGTATAGATTGTTTTGTTGGGGATTTTTTTTCCTCATAATAATAATAATCTCTGTGGAGATTATGTTGATTCCCAATAATTTGTTTCTTTATTACCATTATTTCTCTATGTGTTCTCTTTCCTGATTTATTATCTTTATTTTAGATTAACTCAAAGAGCATTTGCTTAAAATGACTTATGACATAGAACATTATGATATGAACGTCTATGGAGGACCTTTATATAAAAGCAAAATTACAGTTTGAATAACACAGTTTAAAATAAATTAAATCCTTGCTTTCATTTATCAGCCTTACATAAGGAAATACAGAATTTTGCAAGACCGAAGTCATTCATCCTCATTTCAACAATAATGACCTGGGGAAATACCAAACCCGTTGACCCTGTAAGTAATATGAAAGCAATAATTTTTTTAAACCAAATTTTGCCATTTAATGGAAAATATTCATTACATTCAATTACAGTGTACTTCAGGTGTGTATTCAATGATAGCTAATAAAGTGAGGGAGTTTTTACGATTCTTTCACCATTACTAACTACTTACTGCCAAAATTGTTAAGCACAAATGTTTAGGCATGGGGCTATAATGATACAGAAAGACATAGGGGGCTGCTTGGTCAAGGGGCAAGACTAATGCTAGCCACAACATACACTTAGTCCTTAAAAAAATCCCATATTTAGTACATATTTAATGAAATACATACTTAAAATAGATACATCTTTATATTGATATATGTTAAGTGTTTTCAGGAACCATCTTGGGCACTTTGTAGTATGCTACTGTAATTCTCAAATTCAGTGTTACAGAAATAGAATTTTTCAACCTGGTGTAATGCTATATATAATAAAAATTTATGTTTTTTAAAATATAAAAAGCAGTTACAAATCTTTTACTGTGAAAATTGAAATTGAACGAATGACGCTTTCAAAATGTTGAACCTCAAGTATCAGAATCAGAAACTTCAAGAATTTCAAATGAAGACAAAGTTAAAACAGATTTTAAAATAGTTTTTAAGAACTTGAACCACCTAGACCTTTAAAAATTGTTCTGTTTTAAGAAATGTATAACAGTCCTATTTTTTTCTTCATAGGAAAATCCTGAAATTCCTTTTAGTGATGAAGATTATCGCAAAAGAAAATCTCATCCTAGCTTTATGGATCACATAAATGCTGAAAAACACATTGTGAAACTTGGGAAAACTGTATGTAAAGAACTTGTTTATAAAAATAGGCTGTTTTATCTTCTTACTTAGAACTTTATGTTAGTAATAGAAATTACAAAAAATCTGAATAAGTTTGAAGAATGTGATTGTCTTTATAAATATGGATGATACAAATTATTAATAAAATATAATAGTATAGCAAATACAATAATGTCTTTTGAAACCCAAGTGTATACATAATATGAATCCCAAATTCTGTCTTTCTTTCCTCAGGTAGGGAGTAAATAATGCTTCTCTCATCTAAAAAAAGTATTCTTTCTTTGGTTGTATCAGGGAGAATCAAAGCTAGGGCTTATGTGGGGAAATCTTTGAGGAAGAAAGACTGTAGAGGGATGGGATATTAGTACAGCTCTAAAGAAATGCAGCATCTTTAAATATTAGCAAGCTGTGTTAGTATTGTCTATTTAGATACTTAAATATTCTGGCCACACCTAGCATGTTCCTGGATAGTTTGTACTTTTGAAGCAGAGACTTTGTTGACTTTTATTCTGCCCTATAATTCACTTTAAAATCATGGCCATAAAGCTGACACAGAGTAGCTGAAATAGGTTATCTCTTTATATGTGTTTTTAAATCCCTTCCTTCAACTTTGTTTGCTTTGATCTGATTAAACTATTAACCTTACCAGAGAACAGACTATGCCTCTCTTTGTATTTAAGAACTACTATTAAATAAATACCAACAGTGGCTCAGCTTACAATTCAGGAAAATGAATGCTCTTGTCATTAGTGGCAGAGTAGTGTGGAGGTTAGGAAGACAACAAAATATGTTGTATGATGAAGGTGACATTTGCTCATTCTTTTTGTGTGTTAGCAGTCTCCCATAATCAATATAATTCAATGTCCATTGCAGAAATTTATCAGGTTAATAATAGAGGGTGAAGAAAACTTTTCTCTGATTTAAGCAGACATTTGCCACCTTATGCTCTGGTGAGAAAATAGCACTAGAAATTATATTCTGTTCTACTGTGGGTCTAATAGTACAGAATACAAGTAAAAATTTGATTTACAGCTTGAAAAATCAGTGGTAAATTGTTTTTTATTTTACTGTGCTAACATGGATTTATAAGACCATTGGAAAAGTTTCACACTTGTGATGTTAAAAACATGAAGATTGTAAACAGTGTCCATCAAACATTGCGTTAACTTCTGCCACCACTAATACCCAGAAGAACTATTGATTATTTTTCTGACTAGTCCGAAGCACTGAATCACTGCCTACCAAAAGTATAAATATAATTAGCTACTAAGTGTTTGTCAGGCTGTACATCTGTTGAGAAGACAGATATGTAGCAGTGCATGATAAAGCAACTTGAATATTTTCAAGACATACATGCTGTAAGCCTTTCAAAAGGAGCCCTTTCCTTTCAGAACTCCAGTGTCATCATCAATGGGTATCACTGCCCCTGGGTAGTTTTTGTCAGCACTTTGGAACAGGAAGGCTCCTAAACATCTATTCTTTCCATGAGATCAGCTTTGACTTCCTGTGATGGCTGGAGACTTCTGGATTACAGCCCTTACTCATTTCTGAATTCAGTGGTATCTAGAGAACGTGCCATTAATGAAAGAAATGGTAGTGTTTCCGCTCCCTGCAAAGAGCTCAGATGCTAGGGTTCATCAGTCTTGTCAGCCAGGTAGAGAAGCTCTTGAACCAAGAACATAAGGTTTCTTAGCCTTGTTGTCTGTTCAGAGTGCAATTTAATGGCAGTTGTTTCTTAAAGCAAGATTTCTCTTCCCTGCGTTAGTGTGTCTCTCACCTATTCCTTTGATTAAAATTCAGTAAGAGTTGTGAGTAAGAGTCTTTGGTTTTTATCACTAGCAATTTTTTACCTTTGCCTTTGTGGCAGGGCATTCAGGCTGTGTAGATGTTCTCAGAAGTTGGTATCACTGGGGTCCTGGGAAATTCAGAATCCTCGGTGAAATATCTGCCTACCACAGACTCTTCATCTCCCAACTCTGTTCTCAGCAACATGACAGTTCCCGAATCCATTAATTTAAACCCGTTTCCCACTTCAAGCAATTTATTAGAAAAAAGCAAAACAAGCATAAAACAGCCACAGCCTGGAACTGATGATACCAGCTAGAAAGTGACACCTAGTGGCTTTAATGAACATTACACGGGAACGTGACATTCCTTACCCGGGACTAAACATGCTGTATGGAACTGCAGCTTGCCTAAGAATTGCCTTCTTTTTAAAATTGACTATATCCAACTACCTTCAAGTAGTACCTTCTCATATGCGTGAGTTGTGACACTGAGTAAGTATTGTTAGAGGACTTGAACCTGTTTTAGAGGTTTGTATTTCATGGAAGTACAGCACTCGGTGCCAAACTATGGGTTGTCTCCACACGTAGCAGGAGTTAGCACAAGGGACATGGAAGAAAATCGTGTTACATTCTTTCTAAGGGAAATGAGAATGTACAGCACCTCTGGTATATTCACAAGAAGCAGGTTTTTCCTGCTGGGAGATGGAAATTACTACCTGTATTTTGGTATATGTTTGCAGTCTGTCCAGAGCAACCCTGGGAGCTCCTGCTCTTAGGAGTACAAGCAGGATCTGTCATGGTACTACTCAAGCAAACTCAGTGTGTGTTAAGAGCCGAGTAGTGAGAGATAACTCTGCCCGAATTAGGGTGCACACAAGACTGCATGCTGAAGTCAGTGATGCAGATTTCATTAACAATGAATATGAGGTAGGGAGATAGAAATAGAAAACAGAGGAGAGAGACAGAGATCAAGCAGAAGATAGTCACCACCCATGGATCCAGTGGCATTCTGTTGTTTCTTCACACTGGGCTTCTCCGTGATGGGGTTCCTAAAGTACAATGGGGTCGTTCAAAACTTTTCACTTTTTATACATTTTAGCAAACAAAGGAATTTGTGTTCATTGCCTACACCATTCTCCTATTCTATTGGTTAAATGATTTCCTCACTCTAATGCTAATTAGTCCCATGATCAGTCTTTCTCTTCTTTTGAGTTTATGGATTTCTTGGGTCAGGGGGCCGTGCATTGGTAGTCACGACCTCCCCCTGCTGGAATTACCTTTTACCCAGTCAGAGCTGATTTCAGCACGGTTGCTGAGTTGGCTTTCCTTGTAGCCTGCAAATTCTTCATTCTTTGAGATCATTATCAGTGAAACATTCTTCTTCCCAATTCTTGTTAACATCCCCTTGGGATAACATCCAGACAATAGTACCACCTTTATCTTATCTCAGGATGCCAGCTGTGGTGGCTTATCTTACAGTCCAGGTTCCAGGTATCCATGGAAGCATATTCAGGAGGGCTTCAGTGATTGTTGGTGGTCACAGATGCCATCCGACCTATAGCTTGGGGTGATCTTTGACCAGTGATATGCATATGAGCAGTTGCTTCTTTATACTGCTTGCCACAGTGGGAATTTTTGTCCAGATGCATTTGTCCAGATGTGCTAACCACATCTCACCCCTGCCAGGCCTGGGGTTAGCATTATCCTGTTGCTCCCTTCTGTGTTTATCTCATGGCAAAGTCCTTCTGTGGCCTTAACAGTGTTTGAGACAGGCAGCTGTCCTTACCGGGTGGAAGCTCTTCTGCTATCTGTAATGTCTTCTAATTTTAGTGTTTCTCATGATTAATAACAAGCTGTTGAATTCAAGTGAGTTGAGGTAGTATTTGTTACAAAGTTTTCCTTTGTAAGTACGTACATAAAAACACATAGATACAATACAATGATGTTGCAACTTGTCATTACTTTGTATGATTCGTTGCTTATATAATCAAAGATCAGCTCTTTCCTTATTTTTCTGTTTCTGAAATATTATAAAGATGATAACAAAAGGTTCATTCCCCTCCCCCCAAAAAAATTTAGATCCCAAATCTGCTCATTTATTCCCACTGTTGATAAAGGCAGTTTCTTTTACATGGTATAATGCAGATATGTAATGCCTAGGATCTTTACAACATGAGAATTATTTAATATTTGTGTTTCTTCTTAAACTTTCAAATTGACTGGTCCTAATTCAACAAACTTCCTTGAAAGTCTTCTTCTCCTTCAGACGACTTAAAAAATCTTTTTTTTTTCCCTGTATAACCATCCTCACCATTGATCCAAACAGTAACATGTATGTCTGAGCAGACAGACAAATTTATGACATTACACAATAAATGATCAGCCAAAAATATGAGGGTTAATCATGATGTGTGGTTAGGAAAATATTTAAATAGTTCACAGATTTTTTTTTTAATTGTGCATCAAAGTGAAACTAAAGAAATTGTAAAATCATTAATCTAGCATTTCCTGCTCCTTTAGGCAGCTAAATGCAAATATTATGCAATTGAAAAAATGGCTGCAATGAATTACAGTTATTTTTTCTTGAAACTAGAAAGCAGATTTATCCTGTTTACTTAATTGATTTACATAAATTCCAATCTTTTTAACTCTAAATTTTTTTTTGTTAATTTTTATTCAAATGTAAACAGATCAATTATGATTGAACAATGCTTTTTTTGAAGGAAGTAATAGTACTATGACTTAAGAAACTACAGGATATGCAACAATTAATTTAGTTACAACTTTGAAGTCATATAGTTTACACACTTCGTATATTTAATGCACATGTGTTCAAGTTTCAATGTAAGCCTGTATCCCAATTGCAGTACCAGATTTTAATAGAAACTTTCTTGCTGATTTTACTTCACAGAACAAAAATAAGTTTTTTACTTATGTTGTTGCCTCAGGACATCAATATGGAGCTGAGGAAGGACTCTTGCACTACTTTTTTAAGGTAGACATCCAACTACATTTGAAGGATTATTTGATTTCTGGGGCAAACTGCACCGGAATTGAATGCATTTTTAACAGTCTTGGTATCATAAGCTTAATGCTTTCATGAGCAGAACTGATTATTTGACCCTTTTGAAATATTTTAGCTACAGTGGAAGTGTTTTTCCCCTTTTTGGCTCTATTTTTTTTAGATACTTCTATAGTTTTTGAACAGTATCTTCATATGTACTTTCCAGTGAGGACCTGTCTGTCATATAAATGGAATCTAGGGAAATGTCTTTCTTCTCAACATCACAGTCTCTTTTTTTTCTTTCCCCAAGCATTTGTTTTTTTGGGGGGGATACAAAATAATATTTGTCAAAATTAAAGAATAGTCTTAGAAAAGTTTCTTGGTTTTAGTAGGCTGCCAATCAGTATTTCTCAAGAATTTTCTCCTTTACTGCAGTTCCATTAATCATTCAATAAACTGAAATTTAAATCTTGAATATACAGATTTGCCTAGTAATCAGATGCTCCCTTCTTAGCTCTGGTTAAAATCTTTTTCCTTTCATTTTATTCTCTGTATTTTCAGATGTGTTGGCTTTGTGAGACTCCTGAAATACCTCTTTTTGAAGATGGAAAAAATATTGTTCCAACCATTCATATTCTTGATTTAGCAGCGTAAGTGGAAAAAAAAATTCCCTGAACAACAATTGATAGCTAGTTAGATAACAAATCCAAATCCACTGGAGAGTACTTAGGCTTTTAAATTGGATGGGTCGGTTTAGGTTCACTCTTAGGCCCTTTTGACTGAGTCAAACAGAGCCTTTAGTTTCTTTAGAAGTGGGTGTGCCTTCTGGAAACCTTATCTGACTGCACTGGTGCTTTGCTTTTAGTAAATGACGAATCATGCTCACTCTAGAGTGTGATACCAGTTAACTGGCAGAGAACTGGAAATGGATTGTGGGCTCTACAGCAAGCTAATACCTTCTACAGATATCGCTTTTTATTCTTTTAACTTCTTTCCAAATAACATAAGTGGCTGTGCTCCTTTATTAAGTACAATATATATGAAAATGTCATGCTCTGAAATGTTCTGCAAGAATTTACAGACTCTTGGTACTGTTTCTGAAAAGCATTTGACAAAGAAAGCCGGGTGTGCTGCTCCAAGTACCAGCAAGGGCTGTACTTGCTATGTTTCAGGGTGCTGCAAAACATAGCAGATCAAAGGCCAGACTTTCAGTACGTACTTGCAGTAGATTCATCAATGCACACGCTTGAAGAATTAATAAAGGTAAGAGATTTGACAAGAAATTTGATTTTCTTTTTTTTTTAAGATGTCTGTGAGGTTTTAAGGGCTATACATTTTACTGAAATAGAATTTCCTAGGTCTTCCTGAATTATTTTGTGTAGTAAATTACCTGGAAGATTGTTTTGAAATCCTCCAAGACTTCTGTCCTTTGAACAAAATACATTACTTGGACCTGACCTTGCAGAACTAATTTTTGTGGAATTAACATTAACTTAAATAGGAATTTTACCTAAGAAAGTTCTGGAGAATTGTTATGGGATTCAAAGTACCGTAAATATATACTCCAAGTCTTTATGATGTGTTTCCCTTCATTTTATGGAAGATATCTTGTTTTTCCAAGCATTTTGAAATTAAGTCTGGAAGTAGTCTGGATAACACTGGTGAACTATACACTGTGATAGTGAGAGTCATCTCATAGGAGACTTGCTCATGTAGATTGAGCAAAAGTTATGTAAGGACCAAACATAAGAGCCCAATTTTTTTGGTTGTTTCAAAGAGTGTTTCATGGAACCTTGTGTTAGGGAGCTCACTAGAAGATTAAACCTGTGCTTTGGTTCATGTAAATAGAGTCTCACTGAAAAGTTAGTAGTTGAAGAGCCATTCTGTATTAGTGACAATAATGCAATTAGTCAACATTCTTATGGAAGAAGCAAAGCTCAAAGTAACTTTTAAAGCTATGGTCAACCATAAGAGGGAATATTATTTTAAAAAATGATCACAAAAGACATAAGAAATATTAAGTCCTTGGAGGCGAAGGGTAGAGGCTATTGAAACATATTATTAGTCATGTAAGTCTATTGCATCTCCTTAGTAAGAAAAGTTTGAGAAAGAGAAAATGAACATAACATGGTTAAACTGTAGGTTGAGGAAAATAAGATGGCAGACTTCAAAAAGTTATGGTTATGTCCAGATGAATAAAATTTTTAAAAAAATCATAAATTCTGGCAGCATAAGTGTAAAACACAATTATCAGGAAAGACTCAAAATTAATATTATTTTTTCATACAATGCAAAAAATTAGAAAAGCCTGCCAGGAAATCTATAAGGCAAATTGATGATTATGGTATAGAAGGATCACCTAGAGAAGACAAGGCCATAGCAGAGATGCTTTGTATTAGTGCTAGGAATTTAGAAGCCTATTAATGCTTCAGGATCTCTTGGATAACTTGTTAGAAGATCTGTATAAAACTAAAGTAACTGTAGAAAAGGTTATAAAATGAAGTGATGAAATGAACACTAGGAAGTCACCAGAATCGTAGGGTATTCACGGAAGACATCTGAAATAGCTCAATGATGAAATAACTCCGAAATGCAAATTCGCACATACAACCTGCTATTTAGCACTGTCCTGGCACTTGAAGACTGGAGGATTATAAACGTGGTGCCAATGAGAGGTTCCTGAAATATTTTGGGAATTACAGGCCAATATACCTAATAATGTTGGCTAATAACCAGGTACATTATAAGAAATTATAACAAATTAAATGCATTGGAGAACATCCAGATAGATATGATTCTATTTGGGAAGAGTTAATGTGACGTTTGTAAAATGCTTTCCCAAGACATACTTTCCAAAAAAGTACTCTCAAATATTTTGTAAATCTCCTGAAGTTCTTTAAAATATCCAGCCTGTGTGGGTAAGGGTGAACAAGGTGATGTAGTCTTACTTGATTTCAAAGGCTTTCAAAGAAGTACTTCACCACTAGCTGTTGAGAAGCAGCTAGGCACCCTTAGGAGAGTGGTTGGCGTCCTTTCCTGGGTATGTGGTTGTTGAGAAATGGGAAATAGGAGAGAGGAGTAAGTGGACAGTTTTCGTGGATGGGAAGTTGGCAGTGGAGAGGGTGCTACAGAGAGTTATCTTGGCAGGGAGCTATACCAGCCCAGAGGAAGACTGGAAAGGTGCATGGGAGAGAACCTTGAGTTATAGTTGAAAATAGATGAAGATTAGAAAAATATTTGGAAGGAGTATCATATATGCCTTTTCTATGCTTACTTTCATTTGGGTGTTCACTAACTGACATCATGATGACAGAATGTTGGATTATTTGATCTGATGGTCTATAAAAATGTTTATGGCTTTATGGAATGTAGTGGGGCTTAAATCTATTTTAAAGGGCTGTAGAAGTAACTAACAATTTCTGTCTAATGATGAAATGCGAATGATATATGGAGAGTTATCAGTGGCATTGATCTGAGAACCCTTCCTGATCGTTAATGGAATTAAATACCTCAGGAACCTGACGTGAATGTGCTGGGAAATTATAAAGGTCTCCAAATAGATGTTCAGCAGTAGGAATTTTTGCATAGATTTAAGAGCTTTATAAAACTTTCTGTGGTTTTGAGTTGTTACTTTGTTCGTTTTACTTTTTTTGCAGGTGCTAAAGAGGAAGTGTTGTTTAGCAAACAAAAGCCTTTTAATACTAATATTAAAGTTAATATACTGTTCTTAGATCTATTTCAAATCAGTATTCTGATTTTTCAGGTACAGTGTAACACATTATAGCACACATTTTATCCACAATCCTGTTCAATTTTTTCCTAAGAATCTAATTTGTTAAGGGGTTTTGGTGTGGTATTTTTGTTTATTTGTTTGTTTTTCTGATAGTGTATCAGTAAAAACGTTGGACCAGGAAAAGTTGAGAAGACTTCTAAAGAAAATGCATTCTTGAGCAAAGAGCTAACAGTCAGTACTTTTCTTTCTTTTATTACCTCAGGAAAGTATGTAAACTTAAAAGTATAATATAATGAAATATATAATTTCTTTTTTTTTTATTTCACCAGAAAAATTTAACCCTGAAACATGCCTAAAAATATTAAATTTAGAAAATAAGCAAAGCAAAATCTAGCCATAATAGAATAGAGAATTTTGAAGGTTTACAGCCTGATTTATAAGAATAAAACACTCTAAAGTGTGAAGTGAAGCTCTGATGTCACTGTTCTCCTTAACATGCTGGAGCTTTCTAACAAAACCTACACAAAATGATAAAAATAACCAAAAATAAGTTAATAATGCAGTTCTGCTAAGGCTCATGAACACAACGTACATAAATCATGTTGTATTCCTCTATTTATCTGGAATAAACTGTTCATAGGAGAAATAAACAAAATACAACCCAGGTTGTTTTAAGATAAGTTTATGAAAGATATGATTCCTTGCAATTATATGAAAATTTTGCATTGTACAGTGTAATTGTGTAGTGTTGCATGTTCTAATAGCTCATGAGAACACTCAAATACAAATATGCATTGAAAATTAATATTTTTTAAAAGCTTACATGTCTGTTTGGCTTTGTACACAAACCTTCTTTTCCAAAGCTTTAATTGTTTCTACCGTCCCCATGCATTCTAGCCTCTCATTTCAACTAACTGTTCTTTTAACATGTGTAGCTTAAGTTTGTAAGTAAATGTAGATTTGTTCCCTCAGCAAATGCATTTGGATATGTTGCTTGTGAACCTACGAATGGAATCTATTTATTTGAAAGAGTCTTTCAACATTAAGTGGGTTGCTGAGGCCGGACTGATAGAGAACATTGCACAAGTCGTCAAGGAATACAAGCAAAGTCGAGGATTACTGGTAATGCTTTGGTATATACTATTTCAAAGTGTGCCTTTCTCTCTTATTCCCCAATAGAAATGGTTACATAAACACAAGTCTTAATTAAGTTAAAATACGTAGATAATGGATATAGATGCAAAATAAGTGAACATAAAAACTTTAAATTAAATTGAAGAAGTTAAATAAGAGGCAATATAAATTAAAATAATAATTATTAAGTTTTATTTCCTTTATGCCTAAAACTAAAATTCTGTAAACGCAAATTAGCTTCCTGGTGGAGATGCTGCTGCTCAGAAGCTCATTTCTTTATGCAATATGTGGTGCTACTGGTTTATTTTGCTTCATGAATACAATAAATGTGTTTTTTATTTAAGCCGTTTTTATAATAATCAACAGTTAGGTGAGTATTTTGTGTCCTTCTTTATATTTAGTGAATCAGGATATTCAATTGCAACACAGCCTTCATTTTACCCTTCTCTGTTGTGTAATTTACTGGGCAACTTCACTATTTCCTATGTTAGCTTGATATTTGGACCTTCTGTATTCAAATATGTAGGTTATTGAAAGGTGCAGAAAAATGCTTGTATACATTCAAGTATTGATTGGTACAGTAGAGCTGTTCAGCATGTCTAAATCTTGTTCAAATTTTGAACAGGAGTTCAGAGCATGTAAAACAAAATCAAACTACTATTGTTCAAGGTTATTTGTTGAAAGTCCCTTCATAGCCCTGAAAGGATTAGCAGATCTTTATTTGGATTAAACTATTGCTTCTTAGTACATATGCATCTAATTTAAAAAAAAATCAGTACAAAATATAGACATACCAGGTAGCAAGAAGATGGATGGCTAGCTAGACTATCTCTGTCACGCTATTGCAGAGTTTGTACTGTCAGATTTACTGAATTAAGATAGGCACTTAATTATGTATGATTTTGAGTTTATCACATAACATATTTAATAAGTGCGTACTAGAATCTTAATTACACTTACTCATCCTCAGGCTAGGTAGGCTGAAATAAGACATCGCTTAAGATTGTGATGGATCTAAAATTTTTGATGTCAAAAATTATTGTAGAATACTTTCTAGCACATTCCAAAATTCATGGCATCTTATCTGTGGGATTGTGTTTCATCTCTTTGGATTATTCAAACATTAACTAGCCACAACAAATTGGTCTGTAAGTCTACTAAATAGAAGAGTTCTTTTCCTCCAACAGTAAAATTCTACATTTAAGTAACTACATTACACGAGACCTATAGATGACATAGAAGATATTCAGCAAGAAATACGTAAATTAATAAGCCCAAAACATTCAGTTTTAATTATATTTGCTATTTCCTATTAGTTGTATTAAAAATACTATTGCTTTTACATAAAAGCATCTGTGCTGTTTGAATAACGTTATACCTTTTTTTTTTTCCCAGCCTCTCAAAGTTTGCATTCATGGTCCTCCTGGGGTTGGCAAATCTACCATTGCTGAGCAGCTCTGCAAACACTACAAGCTACATTGCATTAGGATAAATGATGTGATTTCTGAAAAAATTGCAAATCTGGTGTGTTGCTGTTTTCTAATATTCCTATCATTTTATTTTCTATGATTTTAAAATGCTTGGCAGCATTTAAAAATTAATTATAATCCCATTATTTTAAAATGGAACTATCTTTTGACATACTGATCACTGTCTGGAGATTACACTGAAATCTTTTTACAGAATGAAAGTTTATCAGTATCTAACGGTCCATGAGCATACATGAAAATAATTGTTTTTTATTACATCTGTGTATAAAATAAATTTGGCTATGGAATTTCTGAGCCAATTCATATTTCTGTTCTTGTCATCAGGAGAAAATTGTGGCTAAAAAACTGGACAGTGTGGAAGGAGAAGGAGAAGATGATGTAGAGGAGCAGGGTGAAAAGGTAGAAGCAGCACAGGACTTACTAGATGAAATAAAAGAAAACATGGAGCTGAATGCAGGTAGGAAATACAAAGTACTAAGACGGGATTCAGGTAACTAGTACAACCCTATGCAAATGAAAATCAGGAAATAAATTTGTTCTCTAGATCTTTTGCTTCCTATCAAAACGAAGAATCGTGCCCTGTCCGTTTGTACGTACCTTATTTAAAATTAAAATACAATGTTTTACATTCTACATTACTGTGGTGTTTTGACTCTGGCTGAATGCCAATTGCTCACCAAAGCTGCTCTATCACTCCCCTTGTCAACTGGACAAGGAAGAAAAATTATAATGACAGGTTCATGAATTGAGATAAGGACAGGAAAAGATCACAAGCCAGATACCATCATGGGCAAAACAGGCCTGACTTGGAGAAATTACTTAAATGTATTACCAATCAAAATCAGAACACGCACCCCTCCCTTCTTTCCTGAATTTAACTTTATTCATGATTCTCTACCTCCTCCTGCCAGCGGCACAGAGAGACAGGGAATGGGAGTTATGGTCAGTTCATCACATGTTCTTTCTTGCCACTGCTTCCCCCTCACAGGGAGGAATCTTTCCCCTGCTCCAGCATGGGGTCCCTCACACAGGAGACAGTCCTCCACAAACTTCTCCTGTGTGGGTCCTTCCCATGGACTACAGCTCTTCAGGCACTGCTCAGTGTGGGCCCCTTCCACAGAGTGCAGTACTTCAGGAACGGGCTGCTCCAGCATGGATCTCCCACGCGGTCACAAGTCCTGCCAGCAAACCTGCTCTAGAGTGGGCTCCTCTCTTCATGGGTCTACAGGTCCTGTCAGGAGCCCATTCCAGCATGGGCTTCCCATGGGATCACAGCCTTCTTTCGGTCATCCATCTCCTCCATGGGCTGTAGGTGGATACCTGCTCTCCCATGGACCTCCATGGGCTGCATGGTGACAGCCTGCTCACCACGGGCTGCACCACGGGCTGCAGGTGGATCTTTGCTCTGGCTCCTCCAGCACCTCCTTCCCCTGGTTTTTTTCTGACCTGAGTGTCTGCAGAGATGTTTCTCTTACAGATTCTCACTTCTCTCTTCTCTGGCCACACTTACATCTGTGTAATGACTTTTTCCCTACTTAAGTATGTTATCACAGAGGTGTTACTACCATCACTGATGGATTTGAATTTGGCCAGCTGCAGGTTGATCTTGGAGACATCTGGCATTGGCTCTGTTGGACAGGGGGAAAGCTTCTACCAGCTTCTCAGAGAAGCCAGTTCTATAGGTCCCCTGTCTACCAAAACCTGTCCACACAAACCCAATTCAATTATACACCTTGTATATTGGAAGTGATATATTTTTTAAATACTTTGGTGCTTCTTTAATTGTAGCACTTTCATCTTTCTACTTCTTCAGATTTTTTTGATAGCATGTTTTCTTCTCAGATGAGAGAGCATAAATTATATAATATAAAGTTAAAAGCTGGTGAAATACATCTTTATCAAACTTGAAAAAATAAAAGTATTCTAGTAAGAAAAAGGATTAGTGCACAGTCATATGACATTGCGGGGGGGGTTTAAGTATCTTATATGACATCAGAGAGTAAATACAGTTTACTGAAGCCTGGAAAGAATTTTAAAGTGTGCAGATTGAAAAAAGGTCCATAAAATTGCCCTTGCTGAAAAGTATTAGTTAACATATGTATATTAATAAAGCCATGTAGTTTTAGACTTAGTGCTTAACATTTTCCATGTGGTATAAAACAATCCCCCTCAAAAATGCATTCTATAACTAAAGGTTTACCTGATTTGGGCTTTGTGTATCTGCAAAGCAATAAACTTCTTACTCATCTGGGAGCTTCAGTAATGAGATCTATGGCAGCATCTCTTCTGCATGCTTTGATTTATTGTTTAAAATAATAATGCCTTTTAAAATTGTAAGATACTTTTATGATTAGAATGGTTTATAAATACCTAAGGCTTTTAATAGCCAAAGCAAAATAAAGCAGGAAACTGGAGACAATGTTTGCAAAAGGACAAAAATCAGGTCAAACCTAACTTTCCTCCAACATATTTTCTCAACAATGTAGGACAAGTAATAAACCAATTCGTATCTCAACCTATTTGTCTGAAAATGAAACTTGTAAAACCTATCTCACATCTCTTTTGCAAGACTGTCTTTAAGTCTTACCGTAAAATGAAAATAGAAAATTATTGCTTTGTCTCATGATTTTTTCTATAAATATTTCTTTACTGCTTTTATTAAAATCTGATTGTATTATTCAAAATAAACATGTTTAGTATCATTGAAGTTCTAATATTTATTTCCTTGTAAACACAAATATAATTTTATTTTATATCTACATATTCATATTCCATAGATATCTGACAATGCATAATATACAAATAGTAACTCAAAATATGTAACTTTTTTAGGATCTAAGTAGAAGTTTCTCTGATAAATGTATTAAAATGTTAGTAAAATAATTTCAGATGTCGTTTCTCTAAACTAGATACCTATTAACCTTCTTTGTCTCAGGTCGTCTAGATAATCAGTATGTTATTACAGTTGTGAAGGAAAAGCTCATGTCCATGCCTTGCAGGAATCAGGGATATGTTTTAGACGGGTTCCCAGAGACCTATGAACAGGCAGTGGATCTTTTCAAAGGTATGTCCTGCTGTTTTTGGTTTTGTGGCTGTTTTTGTTGCTGCTAATATTGTCATATCATTATTGTTCTCAATGGCATACTAGTTGGAAGTGCATCAGCACCGTAATGACTGCAGTGCAGGATACAAAACAAAGTTTTTTTCATGTGATTCTTAGAATGTAAGAAGGACTGTAATGCACCTTATTTAATTTATGCACAAGATAATTTTTAGACTATCTTTCCTGGTAAAGTAGGAAGTAAATGCACAAACATGTAGGATGCTTTCTTGTTCTGTGTTGGTCTACTCCACTTAAGCAGGCTCTACAGCAGAATTTCTTCATAATATTTAAGGGCTACTGAATGAAGGGATCCAGCCAGTGCACAAATACATGTTTTGTGAACCAAATTAGAGTGCATTTATTAGATCAGCTACAGTAGATATGACTTCAGAGAAACTCTGCAACATACATTACAAATTGTGAGCAAGCACTGTCCATACCTTAAGACCGAGAATCATCTTCATGTTTAAATTACAACATGAGGTTTGAAGGTAAAGAAAAAACAGTCTTTTTCAGCTTAGTGTGCTGTTCTGCAAATGGTCATGCTCAGCTGATACTCTTCAGGCAGTTTTACTGACTTTTCATAATACCAGACAGTGGCAAAAAACATTTTAACCATACAACTGTAAAACATTTCTCATTGTTCTGAGCCTTGTCTCTCTTTTTTTGCAGAATAATTTACTTGGCAGGAAGAGAGGCCAAAGATAAGACAACAGTTTTTAAATTGGACATATTTTAAAATTGCATGTGCATGTACATCTGCTGTATAGGCAAACAGCTACAAGTGTCCCAAGGTAGAATTCTGCGGTGGTTGTCAACATGAATTACTTACTGAATTCTCTAAACTGGTGTCAAGGTTATTCAAGGTTATTACTGGTGTCAAATTATTAATATAATTTGGGTATCAGTAAACCTGTGTTTGTACTGGGCACATTTTTAGCAAATATAGTGATATTATGGCTTCAAATGAAAATGTCAATCATTTCTTACTTTTGTTTTAGCGGAAGAAGATGAAGAAGAAGAAGAAGAAACAAAAGGCAAAATACCTAAATTTAATCAAATAATCATACCTGGTAAGTTTGATAGATTCCTCTTTAAATAAATGAGGCATTTTGAAATATTGCTTCCACCAACGAGAAGTCTAAAATACCACTCCATCTGTTCCTATTTAATTTAACTTACAAAGAATATCTATTTCATGTAACACTACTGCCCTTGTGTTTCAAAGTGAACAATAAATCATAGAATGATTTATGTTGGAAAAAAACGCTAAAAACATGAAGTCCAACTGTTAGCACTGCCAAGTCCACCACTAAACCATGTCCCCAAGTGCCACCTCTCCACACTTCTTAAATATCTTCAGGGATGGTGACTCAACTGCTACTCTAGACAGCCTGTTCCAATGCTTGACCATCCGTTCATTGAAGAATTTTTTCTTAATTAAATTTTGGTTCAGTTTGTGGGATTTTTATGTGTTTGTTTGGGTTTTTTGTCAAAATGCCATCAACTGTTGGCTGATAACAACAGTAGTGGCTGCCTTTGTTGTGATTACAGCAGCTATTAATTGAATAAAAATATAACACATGCTGGGATTTAAAATAGAGTGGTTTTCATCTTTGTAGAAATTGCTTTATCCTGCTATTTTTGCTTGATTTTTTGGGAAATTTTATTTATATTCAAACAATATGTTCTTCTTCACAGAATTTGTTTTTTCTTTGACTGCATCTGATGAATTCCTTATAAACAGAATAATAAAACTGCCAGAGAGCGTCGTTGCTGGAACTCATTATACTGAGAACCAGTTCCTGCAAAGTCTAAAACACTTCCGAGACTTAAATACAGATGATACAACGGTTCTCAACTATTTTGATGAACTTGAAATACATCCTCAGTTTATTGGTATGGAATAATAAAATTAGTAAACAAAATATGAATTTTAAAATGTTGTTCTTCCAAATTTAACACTTGCAAAAAACAAATAATAAATGTCCATATATAAATAATATTTTTATTAACATTGCAGAATACATATACAATGAACATGTAATTAGATACCTGCAAAAATGTTCTTGTACAGTTAACCTGTTTTTAAAAACTGGAGTTTTAGCTGTGCAATTCTGTAGGCTTAATGATTAAAATAATTTTATGATTTAGGTTGCAAACCTCTGCGCTGGCATCCTTTCACGTAGGTGTAAGAGTACCTTTTCATGGACTTAAATATTATAGTTCCTTATATTTTTTTTCTTTAGACTTATCCTCAGATGTCATTGTTGTCCACAAAAATTGAATTCATTACCTGATGTGCAACAAGCCAATAATTACACACTCAAGAGAAACACTGATTATTTATTCCTGTGTTGCACAAGCCTTGGTACTTGGTGGTACTCCACAAATCAAGCACCCCGACTGTTATGATCCACTTAGAGAAAGTTCTCTGTGAATTGCAGAAAATAACTCATGTTCAAAACTTACCTGGTAACAAGATTAAAACTCAAATGGAGNGGAGTTATATGTTGATACCAAAAAATTGATATATTTTATTTAACAGTAAAAGAGAAAGAGAGAAAGAGAGAAAGAAAGAGAGAAAGAAAGAGAGAGAGAAAGAGAGAAAGAGAGAAAGAGAGAAAGAAAGAAAGAAAGAAAGAGAGAGAAAGAAACAGAAAAAGAGGTGGTGGGGGGGGAAAGTGACAGAGATAGAAATATATCACCCCTCCATGAGTTCCAGTGGCATTCTGTCGGTCCTTTCCATCTGATCTTGTTCATGGTGATGGTCCCCCACACACAACAGAGAATTCAGTGGATTAGTATACATTTGGGCCAGGTGGGAACGCCCAGGTACCTCCCCTGAGGGGGCAGATTTGACACTGTCTCTTTCAAGGCTCAGGATCTGTTGCATCATCCCACATTATACGCAATGCTCTGGTGCAAGGCCTCAGGAATGAGTCTGGGGAGTGCTTTGGGGGTCTTTGACAGATTATGATGTCTCTTCTCTGTTGTCCCTTCATGTCCCATGGATCTGGCTTTCCCATGGTGGGGATGTTTTCCAGCCAAGTCAGTTTTGTGTGACTGAAGATGTGTGTTCACTGCCTCTGACCAGAGGTTTCACCATGCACCCAACCCCCTCCTCCTCCTCCTTCTCTAGTCTGTGCAAACCTGACTTCAGCAGATAAATGCTATGGGCTATGGTTTCCCCAACCTGAATCCAGTCAGGGATGGTACTCAGGACAGCTGCTGGGCTTGGTCCTCCCGTGGAAGCACTCATCTCCCCCCACCCAGACCTGAGAACAGTGTCACTTTTATCTTAACTCACAGTTCAGGGCCTCAGCCCAAGAGGCCCATTCAGGGTGTGGTGGTCTTCAGCGTAACTCTGTTGGTGCTGTTTTGTTACACAGTTTTGTAAAAGTTCTTTATAGCAATGTTTAAGCCAAAAACTATAACATTTCAGCCTCTTACATTGACAATCAAAATTTTTTACTATTTATACATTTTGGCAAACAAAGGAATTAGCGTTCATTGGCTACAAGTTATATAGTTCTTTTATTAATTAGTATTCTGTCTTCTATTGGTTAATGATTCTCTCACATGCTCAGTCTTTCTCTTCTTTGGTTTAGTGGGTTTCTTGAGTTGGTGGTTGTGATTTCCCCACTGCTGACATTACCTTTTTCCCAGTTGGAGCTGATTTCAGCAGAATTTCTGAATTGACTTTATTAGTTTCTTCCTTATCTTGGGCATTCTGCCGAGATAAGGCCTTATGGCCTGTAAAATCTGCACTCTTTGGGTCCACCATCAGTGGTACATCCTTCTTCCTGGGCTTTGTTAACATCCTGTAGGTCTGAGATCATTGTCCAGCCCTAAACCTAAGAAAGGCAGTTCTACCAACAAGTAATTTGTGTTTCTAACACCTGGATATCATTTAGAGCTTGCTAGCTGCTGTCTATTTAATGGATTAAATCTGCCTACTTGTTGATCCAGCTTGAAAGTGTATAAAGGTCAAACATCAAAGAACATAATTTCTTAGGAAAATTTTTACATGTTCCATATTTTGCAACAACATGACAATATGTGGGTAGTCTGTAAATTAAGAAGCAATAAAGAAAATAATTAGAAATTGAAGGTGGAAGGCTAGAGCTGGATCTGTTTTGCACTATACCTGTATGTGAGAAAATTTGTCTTCCCTACATACTACCTAGAAAATTGTGATCACTGGGAAATCTTGAGAAGATTGCTATAATCTGATTATTCAAAGCCAGGGAGATCAGGGTGACAGCATTCTAAAGAAAAGGTGGGGTTCTTTGGGGAGGGGAGAGGAAGGAAAGAACAAAGGTGTAAACCTTGCAACTAAATTCAAACTGCTGGTGTTTGGAATGTCTGTTTGAGATGAATTATGAAAAAGTTAATTGTTCAACCCTCTTAGTCACAACTGATTTTCTAAGTTTTTTTATTTAATGTCAGTCATGGAGATTATCTTGAGAGTAATTACCTTGAGAGTAATACTTGAGAGTAATATGTGTTGTTAGGAAGTGTAGCAGTGGAAAAAAATAGTGAGTTGGTATAATTATTTTAGAATTGAGGAAATATACTACAGAAAGTAAATTTAAGAAATTGGAAATATTAAGGTCTGATGCCATCAATTGGTCATATTCTTAGCTTATGGATATCCATTTCTGGATATGCAAGTAGTGACACTGTCAAAGACTGAGTTTTATTTTGGTGGGGACCCTCAAGTGTATGCTCTGTGATACAATATTGCAGTGTTTTCTGCTAAGAATTACGCTTAAAGATTATTCTTAAACTCTAGTGCATTCCAAATATGGAAACTAATTTGCCTACTGCTTTGAATTATTGAGGTATAACATCTGTGATGTTCCAGATGATTTTCAAATTGAATGTAGGGCATTGACTCTTATGTTGAAATGAGCATCATCTCTAGGTCCTGTTTCTCTCAGAACTGTCTCTTTGCCTATATTCACATTCCTGGTTGTTTCCCGCTGAAGTATCCAGGCATGTTGCTTGTGTTGTAAAATGGTAGAAACAGATTACAAAGTTAACAAAAGGAACCTTTGGCTTGGCCAATACACCTCCATTCCAGTCAATGTTCCAGTTGGATTTTCAGAGACGTAGAATTAAGTAGCATCAGATTTAATCAGAGACCCAACTGCTTTCTCAGTCATGTTCTGAAGAAGGAGTTAAAAGTTGTGCTTGATTTGTTAAATATTGTTTCAAAATGATAAAAGTTTTCCTCCATCTTAAATTTAGAAAATAATAACATATGGTTTTATATATGATTTTTATGATTATTATTTTTTCTGAGCGTGAAATATGATTAGTACAAAGGAGTGGGCTTCAAGATTCTGGAAACTCAACTTTGCTGCAGTGACTCACTGTATGAAGACTGCAAGTCAATTATCTTGTGTCTTGTTTTTCTCATTTGCAAGTTGGGGATGGTGACACAGGCATGTCAGATCTTCTACAAAAAGGCACATTAAAGTTATAACAGTAACTTCCTTTGGAAACCATAATTTATGAACTCCTTTTCCAGTGATCTTTCCTCTCAACTAGCATCAGTGCTAACTTCATTTTTCATTTAAAAGGCATTTATTTTTGAGGATAAATCTAGTTGATTATGAATGCTGTAATATGTGCATTGTACTCATCTGTGGCCATCTAAGAAAAAAATGCAGTCTTTGAGACCAAATTCAATGCTGATAGCATTCTTAGCAATACTTCAAATTACTAGAAAAGTGATTTTCATTGTAATTTGTACATCCAGGTGCAGCTGAAATTGTAGAAATCATGGGCTGCTTGCCACAGCAAATGTATTATTCATTCAATTTGGAATACTTCAGGAATGTAATTTCTGATTTTTTGAAAGAAGAAGCTGTAAAATAAATTTTATCATGTAGAATAATGTTAGTTTTCTTCTCAATTCATGATCAGAGTTTGGACTTGAGGTCCAAATCACACAAACTCTTGGAAAAATGGTGTTAGTATTTGAGAGTCTGATTCTGCCTGAATCAGTGATTAGAAAGAACTGGGAAGAATGCTTTGCCAATAACTTTCAAAATAACTTCCTAAAGCAGAGAAGTGTGAAACAGGGACTACTGGATTCTCATCTAAATTCTGTATTCTAGTGGTTCTGTCTTTTTCCTTTCATCTGCTTGCTCTCCTTACACATTTCTGTGCTTCTACAGCTTCCATTTCTTGCCTCTGAACAAGCCCTTTATCTCTGTATTCTCTACGTCAAATGCCCACTTTTCCTCTTTTCCATGTACATTCCTATACCGTTTCTGCCTTCCCACCCTCAATGGATACAGAAACTAGAGAGCCCTGGAGACAGTCTTCGTTCTTCTGGTTTTTTTCTTTTCCTTCTTTCTAGTCAAGTTTATTGTACAAGTAACCTCCAGCAATTAAAAGAGAGAAGGAATAAAATGAAAGAGGTCTTGTTCAGTCTCTGTTCCTACATGAAGCTACAAATTTGTTTTGTAAATATAATACAGTAAGAGATCGACTAAAGAGAGGTCTGTGTATTTGTAAATCTGTATGAGTGAAAACTTTGGCGTTTGTGCCAAATCCTAACAATCTATTGTGTAGCATTCATAGGGGAGAGAAGGACAAAACTGATGGTTTTATGCATCTGTATAAGGTGACATAAGATTGATGTCAGGAACATCTCTGATAGTTGATAGTTGACCTCATTTTTGTGTTTCAAAAACTAGGCAAGGTGCAATTGATAAACAATAGTTGTAAAAATTATTTTAATAAGTTTTTTCCTTACATCATATTAAAAGGCAAATTATTTTAGCTGAAACTGGTAAAGAAAATAAGATTTAGAAAACTTCATTCTGTGTAACAAAAAATTGAGATTTATAAGTGATTGAAACCAACATCTTTTACTTGAAAATTCAAACAGCATGAACACCATATATTTTTAGGTTTTGCATAATAATTGACAATTGATAATTACAAAAGCCTTGAAATGTTCCCCCTTCTATTGTTTAAAAGATGTAGCTGTATATGAAGATCCTGAGAACACACTTACTGTACCAAAGATCATCAAAGAAATCGGAGAACCTCGGAATTACGGTTTGACAGATGAAGAAAAGAAGGCTTTGGAACGCAAAGCAGCAGAGGAACGCCTTGTCAAAGAAGCTCAAGAAAAAGCTGAACAAGAGCGTAAAGAAGCTGAGGAAAGGGCTCAAAGAATGGCAGAATTGGAAGAGTGGGTAGGTTAACATATATTTTTGGAGAAACATTATTTTTTATGTGTTTTATATGGCTTCAAGTAATCTGTTATGTAAATACACTTGGGAAGCATGGCATAAACTCTCTTGCTCCTTATATCATATTTTAGGGTTAGACTATCTTCACAGTGCATCCTACAGAATATAGTCCCTCTTTTCTTACAGACATAGCAATTTGTTTGCATTTTGGTATCAGGATATCTTTAAAATACTTTTATGATACTCTTGTTGTTGCTGTGTTGTAGCTCTTCTATTTTACCATTTATAAATATCTACTATAATCAGTGGTGATTTTCCAAGTCTTCTAGGACTTTTGCATTTTGCTAATTTTATTTCTGAGCAACTAACCAAGTCTTACTTATAAAACTAGATTTTTAACTCAGCACTGACCAATAATCCAGCCTGCATTGCAGAAAGGTTTCTGAGCCTGCAAGAATATGTGTGAGAGCTGAGTATTTAGTTCAGTAAGAACTACCTGATGCACTCTGAAGGATGGGTTTTGTTCACTAATGATCTAATAAGTACTTGGTATTTAGGCTACCTGACCTCAGAGGATTTGACAAGATGTTTTTTTCTTACTTACTTTGCCATACCTAAGGACATTTTAGTTAAATAACCTGAAATGCATACTGTAAGAATGTTCTTGTTCACACCCAAAGTCAGGCTGTTTCGCCAGAAGGCAAGTCTATTGTCTTCTTTTAGAGCTATTTAAAAACAAACTGCTCATTCCACAGAGAAGTCCTTTTCTTATATTTGAATGCCCATACACATCTATGGGGAAGTAATATGCTGAAATTACTGAATTTTAAAGAAGCATTTACATTCCTCTGATGTTGGGTTGTAAACAAGGGGTTTTTTTTTGTTATCTCTGCTTATTTACAGCTTCATTCAACATTAAATAGCATTTTGTACCCTGTAAAATTTGTAAGGATAGTTAACACATTTTAGCTCTCTTCAGTCCAAAACATCTACCTCTAAAACAGCAAACTGTGCGTTACTCAAAGGTAAAGTAGGTGTTTAAATGAAATGTGTGCTTAAAGTTACCCTTTTAAATAGGCAGATGCTCAGGAAATCTAAGCAACTGTTCATTTGCTCTTGAGACTGTAGATTAGCTGCTGAGTAGTGTCTGAGTAGTGACCAAAGACCACTTGCAAGATTTATTCAATGGCACTCCTGGGTTGAGTGAATGAGGTAAATATTGGTGTATCAGTTTTATTTGAAGATTGCTTTTGTGTTATGCCTTGAGCATAGAAAAGCAGTCTTCACAGTATCATCTGTTTGCTGTAGCTATATATGACTCAGGCTGCTGATGAATAAAATGAGAGAAGAGAGGACAATGAAAATGAGTTGGAGTAATCTTCTGGCTAAAGCTACTGCAAGTATGCATGCTACTAAGTGCTATTGCATGGAAGGAAGAAAAGCTTGCAGCAGTTTTATTTCCTCATATTTCCTACTTTTTGAGTGTAAAAATTGTATTTGATTTAACCTGAGTTCAGAAATAAATTTAGCTGGTGCAAACAGATGTAATTTACTGTGGTTTTAGTCTATTTAACTCTTAAGCCCCTCAAAAACATCAATGAAGTAAGAATAAAACAAAGCAAGGGAACCAAACAAAAACAAACCAACACAACACAATTTACAATTTAAATATTTAGAGAGGCAGGGCTCTCTACTGAGTAAAAATACTCTCCTTTCCCTCCAGTACAAAGAACCCACAAGAAACCATCTGCATTTGCAATAGTACTAATTTTGGAAGTACTACAGTGTATTCCAACCATTTTGCCAATAACCTTATGGAAACAGGCCCACTGGAAGACTTCAGAATAAACCTCCTTTTAGGTGTTAAACAAGAAAAATAAAATCATTTTAGTAAGGAGATTATGTCAGCTCTTATCGTGTTCAATTCCTCAGTGTGTTGTGTGCCCTAAATTTAATAAGCAGTTAATAATTTTTCCTGTCAACTTGTGTTTTAAAGTTCTGTCCATACCTTCTAACACTGTTCTTTTTCCCCTCTAGGCCAGCAGTATTACTTAGCTAAATGCTATTTGATAGATGTCATAAACATTATTATTTATGATTTTATTTTTTCTTCATTTCTTATAGAATAAACAGAGGGAAGAAGTGAAAAGACAAGAACTAGAGTTATTGGAGGTCCAGTCCATTCCACTACGAAACTATTTAATGCAGAATGTCATGCCAACACTTATGCAAGGGATAAATGAATGCTGTAGGATCAGGCCAGATGATCCAGTCAATTTTCTGGTAAGGTGATTACGTTTTACTTCTTAAATATGTTTGAATATTCATTTATACCCAAAGAATCTCTGTTAACATAAGGACTTAAATTCTTTCTCTCCACTGTCACGATAATAAGTATTTAATTGTTAGTATCTGCAATTCTGGTGAGCATCAATTACAGTGAAAATTAAAACCCAGCAACTACTCTTTAAGGGAACAGTTGATACTGTGTATCAAGTAAGTGCATAATCCAGTTTAGTTAAACAGTAGTAGGACAGGAATCACTACCAGAATTTGTTTCCCCTTCTTACGTGGACTCTGCACGTCTTGTGTACCCTGACAATTCTTCTGTGACATAGAGGCCTGCAAGTTAAAGAAATTTTTTACTCTAGGCTTTCATTTCCACTAGATTGATTTGTGCCAATGAACCTATTATGATATCCGGTAGCTCGAGCGAGGCACCTCAAAAGAGGGACCACAAACAAAGGAACCCCTGGACAATTACACGCTTACAACCTAAACTCCCATCCCTCACAGGACAGTCGGGACCAGCAGCCATATGAGGGTCTAGGGGCTGATTGCCCTTCACTGATTTGCTGTCTGTCACCAAGGAGTTGCCAAAGGGTCACCTCCACACCCTCTTAGATCAGTTTCAGTGGGAGTTTCGTTCAGTTCTGGTTGTGACAATAATGTGGTTGTTACAGTTCATATACCACAATGTATGTGCTGTCCACTTCAGCTATTAATTTTTAAGTAATGTTTAAGCTGCTGCTTTGTCTATTCTAACTATTATTAATGTTCAGATTGTTAGTGCCAGGTTTCACTGTAATCCATCTTTGACTTAAGAACATAGCCATGTGGGTCAGATAAAGTTCAACTTGCAGCCTAAAAATTCTAGCTACTCATGTCTACTTTCAAATGATATAAAATTTTTAACCCTTCAGAAAGGGGAACATCAGTCTCCACCCCTCTAGGCACAACCGAACACACTGTAATGATGAATGCAAGCTCTTTGGTAATTCCCTTCCCAATACACAGATAAATGAAGGACAAAATGCTATAGGATATTCATAGACTAATTCCAGTGGCAAATGACCTCAGGAGTTATCCAGCTAAACTTTCAGCTGAAAGCAGGGTCAGCATTGCATTCAGGAGCCCAGGTGCTGTAACGTTATTGCTGTGCTGCTGTGCTTCCTGCGCATCCTAACCAAGTTACTCACAAGCTGAAACAGAGCATCTTATCAAGGAAGCAAAAGCTTAAAATGAAAGCAACAGTGTTGCAATCCCACTTCAGGAACTAAGGAATGTGTTCTTTAACGTTTTTGCTTTTTGGTGAGTGACAACTACCTATAGCTGTAGGAGCATGAGCTCTTCTCAAATAACTGCATAGCTTTTAAAGATCAGTATCATCTACTCTTTTGGGTTCAGAAATCAGACCCTAGGGTACTCCCTAGGCTTTTCCATGGAACGAGAGATACTGTTATAAATGGCTGACTTACCTTTCTAGCCCATCATAGAAACAGGGTGACTGCTTCCAGAAGGGAGAGTGAGGTAGATGGTATTCTGGATGGTATTTGGGGGAAAGAGATTTCTCTGACATAGAGACATTTTCTGCCATAATTTACATTTTAGAGTCATTTAATACTTTTTGCTGTTTTGTTTAAAGCAGTGTTATCCACTATATCCTTGTTGTTTTGCATACTTTTCATAGTTGGAGATGTGAAAATAATTGTTACTTTGAAACTCTTTTGTTTATAGGCAGAATATCTCTTCAAGAACAGCCCTGATATCGACTGGAATAAACGTTAAATCCTAGCAGCAACAGGAATTGTGAAACAAAACTGGAGGAAATTCCTAATATGTTTTAGATAAAAATACTTAGTTTCTGACATTTTTGTTTAGGCTTAGTATGTAATTTTCATTTTTATTTCTCATACTTTATAAGTATGTTGTACTGGGTTTTTAATATTTCTTCTACAACAGTTTCATTTTCTGCACCTATTGATTAATGCATTTACATGTCTCTATTTCATAAGTCTATTGGAAACTACAAACCATAAGAATCTGTTCTCTCTGCAAAATCTTATCCCTGGATTTATTTTCAGCTACACATTCTATTTAATCAATATATTATTTTCCTGATCTTTAGTGAATGTAGGCAACTACACTGAGAAAAACTTTTATTTAAAAAAATTGTTTTTACTAAAAGTGGAAAGAAATAGAAGCAGCAAGCTCTCTTATTTCCCCTCTTGGCTAACAAGAGGCAAAAACTCACACAATAGTGTCTTCTTGTGCTGCACTGAAGACTGACTGGTAAACAATTTCCCAGCATATGTATGTCATAAAATCTGTGTTTTACTTTGGTATCAAACACATGGGTGTAGATCCCATTTAGCATTCAACATTGGATGCATACTTTTTAGAGAGTCTTGAAGAATCTAGACTTTCTAGCACGTGGCTGTCATTCTCAATTTTATTGACTTCATCCTGCTCTCACAGGAATCGTATCTATGCTGACTGAGCTGAAACTGACTGCATATTTGGTGTGACACAAATACAGGATTCTGTCAAAACAGAAGGCAGGGAAAGGACAGAAACAAGGGAAAAAAGAGGAAGAACTGAAAGAATAATGATATAGAAACATTTTACACCTATTTTATCTGTAACTTTTAGTATCAAAATTGAGTATGTGTTAATGCACAATGTTCTTATTCAGAGACATTAGCATTTTTACAGAGAAAGTCGTATTTCATCTGTTTTCACGCAGTGACACAGAATCATCAGGAAGAAGTCAGAACCATCATCTACCCTAAAGAAACAGGTTTTTTGGTGATCTATATATCCTATATGCTGTCAGCCCAAGTTACCATTTATCCTGTGAGGCAGTTGAAGATGAAATAATCGGTAGCTTTAGACAATTTTTTAGTTTGAAAGTCCTATTTTTCAGAGTAAAAATGAAAACTGGATACTTAAAAAGAGAAGGTAAACCAGGTTTTCAGTAGTTAGCGTAATGCACTTAGTTTTCTAAGAATAAAGTTTTGAGCTGATCTATAAAGAGTGTGACTTTTTTTTTAAGTTTCTGAAAGTTTATGCACATTACTCCTGGCAAATGTTTCAAAAACAACTCTTAGAAAAGGAGCTGTCTGCACTGTGCGGGGCACAAATAACAAAGTGAGCCCGACACAGGTAACCAAAGCCAGGCACGGGGCTGCCTTTGAATGATCCCCTTCCTTTCCCGTCCGGGGCGCCCTCCGCGGGCAGAGCTTAGGGCCCCGGGGCGGCTCTCCGGGGGCTCTCGGGGTTCCGCGGGGTCGGTTCCCGGCGCGGGTTCCCGGGCTCAGCAGCTCGCGCGCGCCCCGCTCGGTGCCGCGGCCCCG
>WBMZ01004346.1:0-78530 GCA_013400975.1 Atrichornis clamosus | reverse complement strand
AGGCCATGCAAACTCAATACAATATGCTACTAGAGACCTCCTCCAGTTCTTCATAGGAGCACAGTATTCAAGAGTAGAGAGGACACCCTTTCCTTCAAAGTCTTACACTAGTTGCTTTTCCCTTGAATGGGTTTGATTGGATTTTCAGCCAGAATTCTGTATGAGAAAGCAGAAGATACATAGACCAGTATATTACCAAGATAGCAAAGTCCACATTTGATACTTACGTACTGCTTCAATGACTTCTTCAAAAGCATTCAAAGAAAGAGTTTGGATGATCATGGCATCTTCTATAATTATTAGAATCTATTCTGGCTTGATGGTGTTTCTGAGTAAAAGCACTTCCAAGTATGTTAGTCATTACTGTCAGTTTTGTTAGATCATGTTAGATCTCCTAGCTTGTCACTGTTCTCAGGACTTTCCAAATTAAGATATTTTAGCCTCAGCAAGGCCTGTAACCACACCTTCAGGCTTTCTTATTGTTTTGTCTTTGCCACTGCTCTCACAACAATAAATTGGCACCACCAATGGATTTTCAGAGTTCCTCATCAACTAAATTCAGTATCATAATATAAAGAAATTACTTTCAGTAGGTCATGAAAGGAACTGAGGGAGGACTTTGACAGAGAACCTAACTTGCCTTTTCTTCAGTCCACTACTTAATCAGGGGAGCATCTCTGTGGTCAGAATTGTCGGCACCTAAAGGAGAGTGTAATCTGACCTAATAAAGCCATGATAGTCAACACATGCTTTGAACCAAAGAAAAAGGAAATAAATTAGAGTCTCTTTCAGCAGATGTATTGTTTCTCATCTGCAGAGTTTGCAAAATTGAGAGTCTCGTTTGGGCTTTGGGTCTCTTTGGAGGAGTTTTCTTGCTGCTGGTGCTGAAAGGGATAGGGTGAAGCAGGGCCCTTTATCCCCTGCAGATACATCTGCCCTGCAAATATTGCCACAAAGCAGCATAAGGACCCTGCTTTGTGGAGCAGCACAGATCTCATTTCATCATCAGATCCATTGTTTTTCCTTAAGCAAATATGTAATAATGTCAGATTTTATGGATTAGTTATACAATCCCTGATCTGCTTTAATCAGAGTTAGTGCTGTTCCTCCCAGAATGCTGTTGACAGGAGCACTGTGCAGACAGACAGACAGACAAACAGACTGGGTATCTATACAGAGCTCTTTGCATTTTTTTCTCTGTTAATGCTGCAATATTTGGTAAGACATCACTCATCTAGTGAGTGACTGAATTTAGAAGAAATGAAAATGCTTGTGCTGTTAATAACAACTGGGCAAACCCTGCTGCCCATTTCCTACTAAAACTGTCGTTGAATTCAGGGGTGAAATTTGTTTTGTTAAAACTACTGCATGGATCAAATCTGCCTCATGGGAGCTTGTCAGCTCTAAAAGGTCCCTGTCATCAGATCTGAGGTTGATCTGGGGTCTGAAAAGACCTGCTGTTGGAAACTAAGTGTGAAATGTGAAAATGATTAAGTTGAATTATTTACCTAGTTACTTCATCATGTCTGCAAAAATATTCTCTCCCCTTCTGGTAACCTAGCAATGAATACACAGTGCACAATTATTTTTTCACAATTAGTAGGAGAGTTGCATTAAAATGCATGTCAGTGTCTTTATTTCATGATAGGCATGTAGCAAGCAATACTGCAAATGTTTGTTTATCCTGGCAGGGGCTGAATTTGTTTAGTGTAACTTGCACAAGTTTTGTCCAAATTCTGAAGCAGAAAGGAAAATATATTCTTGTTTTCACATCAGTGTTACAAATATTCTCTTTAACTTTGTTTTTATTATGAGAAGTGACTACTAATGGATTTAGGTGTGTGTCCTCTGCTGTCAGATTCTCCCACCATGTACTGGAAATTTCTGAATATCTTTGAAGAACTGATTGCACAGGCTGCGACTACAGGTTGCAGAGTGTAGACAGGCTGGAGGAGCTGAAGAAAATGAGAAATTAAGCCAGCCAAGAGATACACATCAATATAAATATCAGCTTCACCAGTGGCATAAATTATGTTTTCTAAACCAGGAAATTAATGTTCATTAAGTGGTAGAAATAAACAACTGTTCCTCTTGAAGGGTCCTCAGATTAAATGCTGTTTTCCAGTACTTTTTGGCAGACATATTGAATACCTAGGTTATTGTGAAATGAAAAGAAAACACTAATTCTTGTGGATGAAATGCACAGGACTATCCCCAAAACAACAGTGTGCTGAGGCCTCTTCAGAGGTTTTTGGTTGTGGCTTCAGCTTTATCCGGTCTCAGGCGTGCAAGCAGGAGTTAATGCCTGCACCCCAGGGGGGTCTCTTGGCTGAGGCACTAAATCCTCTGCCTAGGTCCCCAGGTCCTGAGACAGCCTTGCTGTGTGGGATGGCAAACGAGTTGTGTTTCCTAGTCATCTTTTGTGCTTTGTGTTACCTTTTTGATCCTCTCAATAGGCTGCTTGAGTCCAGACATCATTCCCTCATTGCTTTTGAGTTTGATGTGCAAAGAGTAAAATGCAAATTCCTGTCTGCACAGGCTGGGTTGCTTAACAGTTCAAGGTGTTTGGAGCAGGGGAAATGGTGAGAGAAAAGCAGCAAAACCATTGCCACCATGATGCTGTGACCCGTGATCCAAACCAAGCTGTGCCATTTGGGAGAATGGTCCTTAATATTCCAAAGCCATGTTTTTAGCACTATCACAGAGCGTAGGTTTAATCTTCACTTCACCTTAGATCTCTAGGCCAAGATTATGCCTTGCTCAGCCTCCCCAGTTGACATGTATTTTACCTGGCTGAGGTATTTAAATTAAGAGTAGTGTAGCCAGGAGTGTAGTCTTGCTCTGGAACTGGCATGGAGAGGCAGGGACTTGCAGGTGATTCCGGTCTTACCTGGGCTGAGTTACCCCATCCTGCAGAGAGGCTTTGCCCTGGGGGACAGGGCAGGAAAGCACATCTGACCTCCCTGCTTAAAGGCTGGTGTTAGTCCCATGTCTTACCCTGCTTCATACCTGGGAGATGGAAATAAAGACGTTGAGGAGAAAGGGAAATTTATTATTTTATTTAAAAATAAAAGTTACACATTGGCCACAGTACAGATTTGCCTTAAATGTTGAAGTACTCCTGGGAAATGAACATCCCTGCCTGCAGAGGTTCATCCCTGTTTGCACAGTCCCTGTGCAGAGAGAGCTGACAGGTGTAACTCTAAGTACACCTACTGGTTTGGCCACATCACAAGTCTGGGCATCTCCACTTTTTTAAAAAATAATTTATTTTGCTGTTTTGTCTTGTAATTAGCCTGTCCAAATAATGGTATTTTTTATTCACAAAGTTTTTCTGTTTATCTGACAATTAAATACCTGACAATAATTAAGTAAATATCTGAAAATAAAGTACCTCAATCTCATTTTCTTGCCTAATCCATTGATTTGGTTGGGAGCTGGTTGGGATCCCAATGCAAACATCCAGAGGCGGAAGCTGAATTGTGCATGCAGCAGGAGCTGCCAGTTCAGTGGGAGCTGTTTGTGTCAGAGCTGCCTGTGTGTCCAACGCAGAGGGGCAGCTCTGCTCTCTGCCCCCTCTTCCTACACTTCTCTAATGCTGTCTCACTCTTTAAAATGCAATCTTTAAATCAACACAGTTCCATCAGAAATACTGCTGTCCTACAGCTGAATTTCAGGCATGCCCTAACACTAGCTTCTTTTAGGAAAGATTTGCTTTTTTTTCTTTAAATGTCTGTTGTTTTCTGTTGCATTCCAAGGCCAAAACTTCTCCCTTTGAAACAAAAACAAGAGAAGCAAGATGCGAGTAGTAGTGGTTTAGGCATAGTAGGAACTATGCTCAGATATTAGTACTAGGAAAAGTACTCAGGAATAAGCAGAAGGGTGCAATTATGGATGAGTGTATTTTCCTTACTAATTTTAATTTCATGAGTGTAAGTTACACAGCTCCCCTTCACCACACACTAAGGTTTCCCACTCTCCATTCCACTGCTGAACCTCTCCCTGTTTTGTTACTCTGCTAGCTCCTGTCTGTCCACTGGATTTACCTTACAAATTCTATTTATGTCCTATTGCTCCTGTATTCATTGTCTATTGTCCTCTCTGTGGCTTGTCTGAATTCTTAGACCACTCTCTTCTCCCTCCTGCTTTGCCATGCATGCTGTTTAGCTATGGCTTTGCCTTTCCAGAAAATACTCTGCTTCTCCTCCTTCCCCCTCCTCCTTCAAAGTTTCAGATTTCCCTTGCTGGCAGGCAGCGAGGGGCTGCACACCAGGCACTAACCCTTGGGTCTGCTCTGTAACCACAGGACCTAATTCACCTCCTGCAAACTGAGTAGCGTGAAAATAAATCAGCTGAGAGGGAGCTGCTTGGAAATTGCAAAACACGGGGACACATGGCGAAATCAACACATGGGCTGGGCAGTGACCAGCAGGGCTCTCAAGGAGTTCGCAGTTCTCCCATATATATTCCCTTGGGGACAGCAAAGCTGAGTGAGACCTTTCAACAGATTAGCTCTACCACACTGTTTAAAGCAGCTTTGCATGTTCAGCTGAGATGTGCTTAACCCCAAATCCTGTGTCTGAAAGTGCCCTTCCTGTGCCTTTCGTCTGGATCCCAACTTGGCAGGGGGGTTTGTCCCCAGTAATGTAAACACAGCCATGCTTTGAAGAAAATGTGAATCCAGATCTGAGCTTGAGCCCATCTCTAATCACTGCTTGATTTTGCTTTCTCAAAATCTGCACATTTGAGTACTGAAGCAAATTAGTCATCTCTCCTTCAATAGGTACTCCTCCTGCAGCCGCCTGCACTTTAAAATCCTTAAAAGTCTTTTAAAATCACCGCTGTTTGTGCCTGGGCTGGCAGCCGTGACAAGCAAATATTTAAAGTGAAATTAGAAGGAAGTGTCTGAAGTGACTGTGTAGATCCTCATCTTTGAGTTGCTCCTCGAGGAAGGCAGTGGAGCTTTATTGGGGTTCAAGTGTTTGAGTGTACAGAGATGTTTCCAGAACCTGTATCTCCAGTCCTCCCATATTAGGTCAGAATAGTAACTCAGTGGCTTCTGTTTTCAGAGGAGCATGAAGCCTTTGCTGCAGAAGATTTATGTTTCCATTTGACATTATACAATATTTTCCTCCCAGATTTCAGTGAAGTTCTGCTCTTTCTGAATTGTAAATGCAAAAAAATTACTGTTCAGAATGTTCTCTCTTGAAAAGATGTTTGCTTTTCACAGCTCAAACAGAAAACAGCTCAGTGCATCCAAAAGCTGCCTCACCCTTTGAGCGTGTTCCCAGATCTCAGCCAAGAGCACTACTATGGAATAGCTGTGAGTAGCCGGAAGAGCATTGTGGGGATTGAGATGCAAATGAGCAAACCAAGCAGCCCCCTTCGCTGCAGAGGTTCCCTATCTCCTGCTGCCCCTCACTTTTGAACTGGGGGAGGCTTAACCTGGGCATTGCTTCACAGCCACTATCCCTGGCTCTGCATCCACAGTCCTTGGCTCTGCAGCCACAACCCCGGGCTCTGCTCACTTGTAAGGCTCATCAGCTTGGGAAGGATGAAAACTGTGGCAGAATCAGGAAGGCATGAAGGACAGGAGGGGCTTTCAAAGCCCCCATGTTGCCATTACTCTTCTGGGTCCCGAGAACTAAATGCCACTGCTTTTTCTGAGTTAAAAGGGAGAGAATGAAAGGCAGAGGTAACAGCCACTGCAAAATAGCACACTCTGTTCCCAATCTTAAAAGTTCACAGTTTTCAGGCAGTTTCAAAAGTTCCACAGAGTAATGTGAGCAGCTGCCTGGGCACTTGTTTGTTTTATCAAATGCAGAGAGTTCGAATATTGCAAAGGAAATCAGATACAGTAGGTTGGGGGGCATGCAGAGGGTTGTGCATATAAACACTGAGGAATAAAGCAATATGGAGTTTTCTCTGTATACTTTTCTTTCCAGTATGAGGGAAGGAAGCAAAACATTCTAACAAAACCTCCTTCTAAAGAAATAATCAAGGCACTGAGCTCTAAAGCCTATGTCACTGCACATGACCAGGAAAATAAGGCACTTTGCATTATTGCATATTGTCATCACTTTGCTCAATGTTGTCCCTCCGTGCTAATTACATGTTTACATGCGTTGCATCATTTGGCAGAATTACTGTAATTATGTTAATACTTCATAATCAACAGAACAGTACCTGTAATTTACCAAACAAAAAGGACACGAAAAGCTAAACCCACAAATGGAAAGGGATACACTGCAAAGGATTTAATCCTTGGTGAAGGAGCAGGCAGGAAACTTTCAGAGCTGGAATATCCTGCTTTAGTCATCGGATGCTCTCAGTCAGCAGCAGGGCACTTTGCAAGGTGGTTTAACAGGTACTAAGGAGGCTAACACACCAAACTGTGAGGGTTTAAATATTTTAATGCTCATCCATGAACTCTCACCTAGAAAAATCTGTGCAGTGCCCTTAACAAAGCTGCATGGTAGACTCTTGAAAGAGCAACAGGAGACTAAGAAATTCGATGATCTAGAAATATTTTAACCCCTCTCCTATATCAATCTCGACCCCCTTGTTTTTCCTTTGAAAGAAAAATGTAGCACCTGGCATATCAAAGCACAGTCTGTGTGCAGCCGGGTCCTTTCCCCACTATTTCCATCCAGGTTTTTTTCCCCATTTATCTTGGCCCGGGTAGTTTGGGCTTTAGGTTGATTCAACCCCTGCACTTCCCTCATATTCTGGAAGGCCTCTAAGGAACTCTCTCACTAAGGGTTAAGTATCTAAAGTCAACAGTGGAATAAACAGGGACATTAAACAAGATGAGAAGTTATCCCGAGTGCTCATTAAGTGATGAAGAGCAATACAAATAAGATCAAGTCCCAAGTGCTTCCTGGTAAGTGAAGACATAAGCAGGTTCCAGCAAAATTATCAGCCTTCATCCACCAGGAACTGCGCCCAGGTGGAGAACCTGCTGCAAAGAGAGTCACCTGCTGCAAAGAGAGTCACCTGCTGCAGCGAGGTGCAGTGTGGGCACCCAGGTCTGCACCCCCAGGTGCAGGCAGCGGGTTTACTGCGGGCTTCCCCCAGCACAGACGGCGCGTCTCAGCAACGTTCCCGGCCAAACGAAACCCTCTGGTCCCACCCATCAACACCCCTTCCCCATACGCCCTGGGCAGCGTGGGAGGCGGGGGGCCGGGCAGGGCAGGAGCAGAGCGGGCTCTCACCCCGGACCAGGGCACCTGCAAGGGGGCGAGGGACAGCGGCGGAGCCCGGGCCGGGCCGCGCCCAGAGGCGGCATCGCCTCACGCTCCGGCGCCGCGTTTTGCCGGCCCAGCAACTGCCGGCCCCACCGGAGGAGGAGGAGGAGCGGCGGGAGGGGGAAGGGGGTGGAGGAGGAGCCGAAGCCAGCGCTCGGCCGGGCCGCTCCCGCCCCTCAGCTGGGAGCCCGCAGCCAGTGGGTGCGAACTTCAGAGTCGAGCGGCGCCGCGCGGAGCTGGGATGCGGGAGCCGGGGATGGGGTAGCCGCACCGCCCTCCCCGCCATGTAGGCAAGCCCCGGGCGCTGCGCACATCGCTCTCCGCTGCCTGCACCGCGTTCGCACCGGTCCGGGGGGACCATGTGGAGCGCCGCGGTCGCCGGGCTCCTGCCGCTGCTCCTGGGGCTGCGGCTGCTGCTGGGCGGCGGCGCCGCGGCTCAGTACTCCAGCGACCTGTGCAACTGGAAGGGGAGGTGAGGCGACATCCCTCCGGGCAGGGGGGAGCGGGGACTGCCGCGACCATCCCCGTCCCACTGGGGGAAGAAGTTGAACACAAAGGGGAGACCCTCCCTCTGCGGAGCGCGCAGAGCGTTGCGGTGCCCGGCCGGGGCTCGGGGAAGGGGGCGGCAGACAGCGGAGAGCCGGGGCCGGGGGCGGCTCTGCCTCCGCCCCTCCTGGCGGGCTGGCCGCGAAGAGACGCTGGGCAGCGGCCTCCGGGGCAGGGAGGGATGGAGGGGCCGGGGCAAGCTGGTCTGCCCTAGGCAGGATGGAGGGGCCAGGGCAGGCTAGGCTGCCCTTGGCGCCGTTCGGGGGCTGGGAGAGGGAGGGCGGTGCCAAGCCCGCCGCGGAGAAGTTTCTCCCCGCGACCATCTTCCCCGCGCCCCCAGCGCTCGGCGGAGGCGGTGGTCGCGCCCGCGGATGCAGCGAGGCAGCCCCGGCTGTGCTGTCCCCGGCCCGCCGGGACCGGCCCCGAGATGTGCCGCACCTGTGAAGCGCTCCCGCCGCAGCCAGCGCGTCCCTCCCCGGGGTTCTTGCTGGCTCCCGTCCCTTCTCTTCCCTCCCCTCCCTTGCGCTCCCCCTCCGTGCGCGTCCCGCATTTCGCGCTCGGCCGCGCCGCAGCCCCGGGGGTCACTCCCTGTCCCCGGGCACTCGTCCTCCGGAGATGATGATGATGAGCTCTAGGAGCAGGGGCTGGCACAGCGGCCGCGCTCCTGATTTATTGTAATTGCACCGGTTGAGAAACCTCTCCAGTTCTCAAGTGTTTATCTCCCAAATTATCTTCCCTTTAATTGCTCGTAATATGTTTAACGCGTGTGGTTGGGTCTGTGACCTTATCCTCTCTTCATAAGTTTAAAAAAGCAGTTCTGCTCAACTAGCAAGTGTTGCTGGGTCAGACTTACTTGGAAAGTAAAATGGTTCAACTCTAATATGCTCTTCAGATCTGACTTTCTTTAACGTGAAAGTTTGGCTGGCCTCTATCAATGGGGTATTTTGAAGCAGAGAGAATTTAAAGTGGGGAAACAATTGTATTGCCTTTCAACATCATGATTTCTCATCTGTTACTGTCTGCAACATGCAGATACTTGGTTTTGGTTTGGTTTTTTTTTTTAGTTTTCTAGATAATTGATGCATAGTTAATAGCAGTGAATCCACTTGAAGGTGAACCTGTTTGATAGGGATCAAACCTCTGGCAAACTCCCAGTTGTGTCATTTTGCTTTACTGGGAAAAAAAAAAAAGAAGCTGAAAATGCTGTACCTGCTTTCCTTCCAAAGCATCCCAGCTGCATGTATTTACCTGGACTTTACTGCCGGCCACTACAGCATGTATTTTAAAAAAATGGTGACAAACCCCTGCAATTTTGTCCTGTTTGGCTCTTATTTTTGTCCTCTTTTCTTAGCGCAAGCAGTGACCACTCATATTACCTGAACAGGGTTGGAATAAGCAGTGCTTTGAGTATCAACTAAGGGGATGATACTTGGGGTGGGAGAAAGGGAAATCCTGTAACTGCGTTTGGGATGAACTGGTGATGCCAGCTTGGATTTACTTGCCTGTTGTTGCCCTGATGAGCTGAAGTGGTGACAGCTTTGTGATGATGCTGTTGGAAGTGTAAGGAAGGAAGAGCACAGTTCAGTCTGGGTGGTTTCACTTGTGTGAGAGAGTTCCAGATTCCAGGTGGACTGGAGTCCTGGGAGGGGATAAAGTAACCCAGGCTGACTTTGGCTTTACTGGTAGCAAACAGGTGTTGTCAGAAATGCTGGCAGTCCTAAGGGCATTCAATATAATTGAATTTGTCCTAAAAACACAGCAGTTAAGGAAAGAAGGTAATTTGATGTACTAGTAAATATCATCTAATTAAATATTTCAATGTGGATACTAAGAGCTATATGGGTTAGAAAGAATTAAATTTTTTATGCAGCGTCTACTACTTTGAAGTCATGTGATGATTTTTACCTTAACTATTGGGAAAAGTTATGAACTTGAATGCCAAACATAGTCTTTTTTCCCCCCCACAGTGAAGTCATAGGTTGGCTTGTGCTGGTGGATTTGAGAGTCATGTCATCTCCTACAGTAAACCTGAAAGTGTTTTCTCGTCTTTATATACGTGTCTATATTGAAAGCAACAATCTCAGAAACAGAATATTCTGGACATGCTTCTTTTTCCCCATTAGCTTGTGGAGAAATGATGAGCTTTTACTCCTGAGTAGGATGAAGAGCTTCACTAGGATTCCGACAGATATCCCTCATGCTTCCAGGGAAATCTGGTGCAATGCACAGCTTGACACCTGCAATTTAAGTACACTCAATGGGCCATAGCAGCATCTTAATAAATAGCTTGGCAGAGAGCTTTCAGGAAAGCTTTGTCCAGGAGTAAGCAGAAACTTCACTATGATGTGGCTGTTTATTACTTTTTCTGTAACTTCAGGTTTTTGTGCTTCAATGGCCTCTTGATGCTTTGGGCAAAATTGCTTCAGTGACAGGCTGAGAGTATGCTGGCCTGGCATGTTTGATCATAGACTGTAGGAGAGAAAATTCAACTCTTATGTGGCTGCTTGTATCCATCGATCTTGCCCTCGGTACGGGTGGATGCTCTGAGGAATTCTTGATGTTCTCTAGGTAGTCGTCTCTTATTAAAAACTACAAGTCAGGAGCAAAAGTTCCCTGTGTTCATTGAAGGGGCAGGGAGGACATGGGTACTTCTAGGGCTCTGCAGCACATCTGTAACAGAATAAAGTAAATAACTGAAGTAGATAGTGTGAATATTCTTCTTGCTCCCTTTTCCCTTAAGTAACACCTGTTCCACATTGCAGCAGAACAGCTCACTGCAGTGATACTGTAACAGGTTTTTCAGGGTAAACACAAGGGGATGGCTGAAGCCAGAAAGGAAGAGGAGCAAGCAGACAGATGCAGTGATTCAGGATATCCTCATGGATTGGTATGAGGAAGTAGTGCTTGTTGTAGAAGTAAGTCCCAATAAACAGCACAGATTTAAAACAGATGATGGATGGCTTATCCATCACTGCAATCATGAAACAGCTGCCCTGTGTCCTTGCCATATAATCAAAAAAAACAAAAACAAAATTCAAATGAGTTTGGGGAAAAAAAAGAGGCTTCTGGGTCTCCATTACTGTATGGACATATGGTGTATGTGACGAGTGGCTAGTGAGAGCTAAACCTGGTGTTATACGGTCTGTGTGATGACCAGTCATTCTGACTGAAATCAAAGTGACAGGTTTTACTGGATGATGGTGGTTGCTGTTAAGTAATATGAACATGTATTTTGAAATGTACTTAACTTTTGAGTCATCCTTTATTATAAGACTTAATGTGTACAGGTACTTGTGCTTGATGTATCTGTCTAATGGCATCACTCTTGCCTGTGGGATATAATTGGCTTTCAGAAGATAATTTCAGAGTCCACCCTGTTTTTCATTTGAGCAGCATGAATGTTTGAACAAAATTAATGTTAAGTCCTTTTTTTTTTTTTTCCTCTGGCAGTAGTTCACTGCCTCAGTCTTGGGATCTCTTGCAACAGCAGTTTCACTGCATGAGTTCAGAGTTTTGCTCCTGGTATCTTCCTTCTGTTTAAGCTTTCAGGCTTGAATATGCCAGTATAAGTCCTGCAAAACCTCTGTAGCTTGTTTTGATGTCGTAAGTAGGGACAAGTGATGTGTGAGGGTAGCTTTCTGCCCCTTTGCTGAGGGATAAGCTTTGCACTGTCTAATTTTATGTATTCACAGCTTACATATAAACAGACTTCTGTGTTTTCTGTTGAGTGGCATCATGTGTGTGCTGTGGTGGAAACGGATTTTGCAGACCAGATGTGGATTTACAGACAACTTGAAAAATCTCATTGCAAGTTAAGTTTTCTGAATGTGTTAAGTACTACTGAATTTGAGGGCAAGAGACTAAAGGTTAAAAACTTGTCCCTCTATTCTCCTCATCTGTGTTCTTGATGTGGCTTTCAAGATTATTCAAAAGCACGTTTGCAGGCTGTATTGTTATTAAATATGATTTTTTTTCTTTGTGAGCTTCTTCATGTAACATCTATCAAGTGGGTCACACCGACACTCACAATAATGAGTCACGTCAACAGTAAATGCAAACCATATGGTTTGGTTTTTTCCCTTTTACACACTGCTTCTAGTTATCCTCTGAATGCTGACTTTAATTTAAACCCTATTCAGTACCTGAATATATCTTTGGGGTGGGGAACTGTGTATTTCTGCTGAGGAATCAGAACTTGATGTTATCACTTGCACTACACTAAAATATGTTTTTGCCACAGATTTCTTGTGTAACCTCAGAGGAGTCTCTTAATCCCTTTAAATTACTTTTTTCCCTGTCTTGGTTCATCTGCCTACATGTGGGAATGTTGTGAAGCTTCTCTAAAGTCCTGCAGAGCAGACGCATGAGGTGATGAAGAGGCTTTTTTTGGGTAGTCCTCTACAGGCAGAGGATAAAAGATGCTTATGTTTGGGAACTGGGTACACAGAGCGTAGGAGGAGAAACAAGCTTGGTGGTGAAGTGATTTGCTCATACTTGCATAATAGGTTTGTGACAGGACAGAGACTGGGACCAAGGGATTTTTGCCTAATGGCCCAAATACTGCAGCCAATAAATCAAGCTTCCCATAACTTGTTCTTCCAACTGCAGTGCCTGCAGCGTGCAGTGTTGTGTTAGGGCTTTGAGTCACTCTGGGTTAAGAGCTGGTGGGGTTGGACCAGCGTCAGTGGCAGACAGCAAGGGTTGTTTGGAGCTGTCCTCAGCTTAGGCTGTGGGCAAACAAGCCAGGGGGATTTACTACTCATCCTGCTTACGCATGGTGGCTTGCCCTCCTCTCACTGGCAGCTGGCCCTGGGACCCTGTGTTGCTCTCCTATCCCATCCCTGTGGTCTCTGTGAAATGGTTGTTGGGGTGCTCATTTTTGGCCATGGTGCTGGGACTGCAGGTGGCCCTGTACCCCAGCAGTAATAAGTGGCCATGTGCTCTCTTTCTTGCTGAACACCCATAGCTGTGTGTCTGCTTGTAGCCCACTGGAGCTGGCCAGTGAAATGATAACCTGAGCTTAAACCTCAAATTGGGGAGCAATGGGAGAACAAGTACCTACCAAAAAAAGCAGCACAGTTCAGTGCTTCCCCAGCTATGAGTGGGAAGTGGAGTGTCTTCTCTCCTGTCCCTATCTCCCTGTTTGGAGATTGGGGCTGGCCAGCTGGGCCAGAGGGTATCAGCAGCACCCAGAGCATTGCTTTTGCTGCAGTTTGCAGGGTGAACTTGGCATCTCTCCCAGTTTCAGATCCATTGGGAATATAGACTTGGAAGGGGAACAAAGTACTTGGGGAAAGGTGGAGTCTGATCTGCGAAGCTGAAGAACGTGCTGGATTGAGGCACCAGGAAGGGAGTTTGAGCGTACATGTTTTACTTAGTATGCACAGCTCAGCTGATGGGCAGTAACTGAGACTGCAGTAATTTAACTGCTTTTTATCTTATCCTATTTAATTTTGAAGCCTATTCCTAGAGGTCTGGCATTTTCTTTTGGGAGCTGATTTAAAATTGTCCCGTGATATGAAGGCCGAAGTGTTGCCAGAGACCTGTGCTGCAGAGCTGGATGGGCCAAAACTCAGTGCTGTCCTGACTTTTTGTGTTTGTTGATATGGGTCTTGGAAGATTTGAGGTTTTGACATTCACAGTGTTAGCTCTGTCATTTCTCTAACCTTCTCTTTCTTTCTTCCTCCAGTGGCTTAACCCACGAGTCTCACAAGAAGGATGTTGAGCAGGTCTACCTCCGCTGTTCTGAAGGGTCGATAGAGTGGATGTATCCCACAGGAGCACTCATAGTCAACCTGCGACCCAATATTTCACCTGCCTCTTACAAACATTTGACTGTTTGCATAAAGCCCTTCAAAGACTCTGCAGGAGCAAATATTTATTTGGAAAAAACTGGAGAACTGAAACTCTTGGTCCGAGATGGAGACCGCAGCCCCAGCAGAGTGTATTGCTTCAGCTATGATCAGGGGGGCCTGTTTGTGGAGGCTACTCCTCAGCAGGACATTAGCAGGAAGATTACAGGCTTCCAGTACGAATTGATGAGCAAGGGGATAGCAGCTGATTTGCACACAGCTTCTGGTGAGTTCCGGGGTATTGGTCATACTTTCACATCCTGTATGGGATGCATAACAGATGGCAGAGTGAGTGAGTGGGAAAGTCGTTGGATCTAAGTTTTGTGTGCTTTTAAGGACATGTTTTATAAAAGACTATTGCAGAAGAATTGATTTGTTTTTTGTTTTATTGTTGTTTTTTGGAAGCTGGTAGCGTGGGCTGAGTTCCAGTGATTTATTGAAGGCTAGAGTGTGAAGGATTCTCCCTTTGCAGGCGTGGGGTGTAACACAGGAGCTGGCTTTATCCTACACTGAACTGCAGCATGGACTGGGCTTCCTAGCCTTGCTATAACACTTTTCTAACTACCTTTTAACTCAGTTTTTAAGACCCCGCTGCATGTTTTGAATAATAAACATTTGAACAAGGAGGAACTCCTTTTCCTTGGAGTTTTTTTTTCCCTTTGCAACTACTGCTACTTGCTGACCTAATTATTGCTTTTTTTTTTTTTTCCTAACAAGGAAAATAGTGTGTTCCTTCCTCAGTTCTACTTATTGCACTCTCCTGAGCATTATGTGCTGTGGCAGAGCTCTTCAGCACCATAACAATACTGTTACAGGGCCAATGTTGTCTTCTCTCTCAACCATTATGAAAAGCAAGTTTTGTAGGGAGCAAAAAGCTTATAGGAAAGGGAAGTGGACAAACTGAAAGATCTTACAAGCCTGTAAAGTCTGATACTAAACAGCATCTGGAACAATGGGTCTAGGTGTGACCTAATTGTGCTAAGCAATTAGACAGTTTGAGAAGAAAAATTGGCATTTGTGGAGGATGACAGGGAGAAGGGGGAATTCCCTCTAGATAGGCTGAATCTGGTCCATGCGTGTCATCCATTCAGAATTGCCTCTAGCTTTTATCACCAAAAATCAAGGAGAGATTTTCAGAATAGCCTGAGGAATAGTGCATTTAGGGTAATTTGTCTCAAATGACTACGAGGTTTAGGTATTTTAAGTGGGGAACCAGATTTGCAGCAACCAGATTTCTCTTTTGACATGTCGGCTGCCTTTGCTCTTTTGAGTGAAGGCAGGGAGAAGAGTCGTCAGAGCACACTTGGGATGACTCAGCCCAGGGCAAACCGGTGTTTAGTGAGGCTGTGTAGCTGTAGGTAGGCTGGCCAGACTCGGCTGTGCTGATGCCACATGCTTTGCCTCAGATGTTGTTTGATAAGCAGTGGTGTGGCTAATTAAACTGCAGCTGTATCTTCCAGGGATATCTTCTCTGGTGTAAGTGATTGCAGAACTTGTTCCATCCTCTCCTCTCCCCTGGCTTCTTTCCACATCAGGGCTCTGGGTTGTGTGTTTGTGTATTTGTGCACACTGCCAGTGCTTACGTGTTGCCACGCCAGCTCGGATGGAGCTTCACTTTCGTGCAGCTCTGAGCTGTGGTGGGCTGGACTCGGCTTTGAGCTGAGCAGAGCTGGGCTCAGGGCCCATGCAGTAACCCCAGGAACTGACAGGTGGCGGCTTTGCCATTAAAACAAAAAACCATAAACACAAATATTCCAGATTTTAAGTCACTGTCTTTACTTTTGCCGTGCTCACCAACTGGTAGCTTATTGCTGGTGGGTTTTGCATTTTAAGCAGACTGCTCTGCTACATCAAAAAAGTGCTGTAAATGCAGTGGGGTGTATCTGCAGAGCTGCTTTCCCAGTAGGATCATTTGTACAAAGATGAATATGCTGTGCAGAATGTCAGCTATGTAGTAAAATTCCATTGCAGAAGACATTAAATACATTGTTTAATCAGTTATTTGGAGAATGTTCCCAGATTCAGTGCTTCTTTCTCTGTCGGACTGTGAGGATGGAGAACAGACAGCCAGTGAGGAGTCACTTAAACTTACTAAGAAAAGTCCTGTGCACTTTTCTTTTCCAAAAAAGTTGAAATTGCTTTTGCATATAGTAAAATAATGACAGAAACAGTGCTTATCACTGCTGGGTATAGTCTGCACACAGATAGGGTTTCCCCTGGACTTTGCTAGCACTGAGGACTTGCTGCTGACATCCTTTACCATCACAAACCAGCACAAACTGCTGTGTTTTCAGAACTAAGTGCTTTTCTTTACACATTAAATCTTGGAGGCTTTTAAAGCTGGTGGGAGTATTTTTCAGAGACTTTCAGAAGGCAAACTGAGGACTGAATCCAACTGCAGCCTTCCTCTTTGATAGGAACATTAAACCACTTTTTCAGTGACTGCTGTATTTTCAGCTGTAACAGACACTGGTTGAATTTCAATGCTGACTTATGAAGCAGTGTGGTAGGGAATCTGCTCCATTCTCTTAGTGTCTTGGTTGGCCAGAAGCAGCTTTTTAATAGTTCATCAGCAGAGCCTTCAGGGTAAGCTAGAGATCTCTATTGTATTTTAAATTATTTCTCTTGTCTTTTTTTGGATCCCCGGATTCTGGGAAGGGGCCATGCAGGGTGAAAACACGATGAAAATGCCATACATGACTCTTTCCACTACTCACTTAGATGAGCACTTTTATTCTCCTATAAATATCTATATGTCTGGGGAAACTGCCAAGTAGTTGCCTTGTGAGGCTTCAATAGAGCAATATATTTGAGGCTCTTTGCAGTTTGTGGACCTCCTTTCTTCTGGAACTGCTTCTAGCTTCTCTGTGAAACCTCAGAAGAAATGTCCTTTACTGAGCTGTTCATTTGCAGGGGAAGTTTACAATCAGTGAAATCTCTGGAGATTTCTTTACTGGAGAGAAGGCTCAACCCAGAGGCAAGTGACAACCTTAAAGGAGCTGAAAACTGGGTTTCAGGATCTGCATTTCCCTCTAACCTTACTTCTGTCCCTTGTTCACAAACGTGGCTTACAGTCTTTTTGGCTGCTGCACTCTGGAAAAATGAGACTGCTCTTGTCTCAGTTGCAGCTTGACAGAGTGTAGCAGTGCTGGCAGTAGGTGTGAAGAGGTGGCGAAGATACGAGATGCTGTTGTAGATGGGGGTTTAGATGTGCTGGGCAGAGGAAGCTGCAGTGCTTTGTCTAATGGCAAAGAACTGAAAATCGCAAATATTGCATTATTTTCTTACTACTGCAGAGTGGGGAGATGACTATCATAAAAGACCCAGGTGTGGGGTTCAGTAATCCAGCTCTTTCCTTGTGCAATAACTAGTTGCTAACAACTTCTCCCTGCTTTCCCTAAATACTGTGTTTGTTTCCTGGTGATAATTGTTGTACTCTGCCCTTGAGTTTACTCTCTCTTCCTAACCTGGCATCCCAGCGCTGATTAAAGAGTGTGAGTTATCTGTTTAATACTTTAATGACCTGTTGTGTCCTCAGAGTCCTGACATTGCAGGGTGCATCAACAAATCAACAATGCTTGGCAGGGTGCCTGTGGTTTAATTAGAAAACCTCAGGTTTTATTAGTTTACAGCCATTCTTTCCTACTTAATCATAGTCTAGCAAATAATTCAGTAGAAAACATATGCAGGTTCTGAATTGGGCTTTCCTTTTTTTTGGAAAGGTTGAATGACACAGGATAGTCTTAACAGTTTTCTAGGTTTTGGAGATTTAACCCTTTCCTTGGCTCTGATTCTGCCTTATCTTAGTCTCTCAAGACTTTCCTAACTGTAGGAAGTATTTGTACTGTGCTGATAGGTTTTAATTCAAGTTACTGACATCTGCTATGGGAAGTTTTTTACTGTGATAGTAACAATCAAAAAAGGTGCATTTCTGGGGGCTTGTAGTTTCTTAAGATGGGAAGAGGAATGAAGGCAAACATGCCACAGTGCTTGTCACCATTTAATGGGAGTAGTCCCTAAGGAGGGTCACCTTGACAATTCAGGCATCTTGATGGGTGTGTTCTCTCTTGATATCCAAAGTGATGGTTGACTGAAAGTGCTTTTGATTTCAGATTAGGTTTTGGGTTGCACCCCTCTATCATTCCCATCCACACTGATGGTCCATTAACTTCAGCTCATGCTTTGCAGCCATCCTCTGAAGCCTCAATGTTTGTGCAAATGAAGAACTGAGGCACTGTGACATTTTGGCCTGAGGCCATTTGAGAATCAGCAGAACCTGTTTAAGTTGTTGAATTCTGTTGATTCTAATCTTTTCTGCTTGTGTTGGTAGAAAATACTCTGAGTCTCTGCCATACTGCTACACTGGCAAGTAGGTGGAGGTTTTGGCAAAAGTGTTGTTTGGCCATGTACTCCCTAGGAGTTTGCTGAAGGTGATGACCCACATGAGCTTCTCCGCTGTGCCCAGTCTAGGTCTGCCTTGCACCACAGCAGGCTGCTTGCATTAAATTCCTACGAAAAGTGTGAAGGTCCCTTGAGTCATTTATTTTTTGAGTACTTCAGCTTCTGCTCAACTAATCTGAAACAAGAATGTGTAGGTTTGACCAAAAGTTTTGGAGAGAAGGGTGAATCCTCTTCCCCATCCTACCAAAGGACCTAAAGTCTGTGTTTCAAGAGTGTCATATCAAGCTCTGGATCCAGCTTTGTGTAAGCTTTACAGTTTGTTTTTCCCATTGCACACTCATAGGGGTGTCTGTAATTCAGTTGTCAGAGCTCAGGAGGTAAACTGAAAGCCCTTTCATTACTCACCTGCTTTTGTGTAGTAAAGAAGTCAAACTTTAACAAAAATGTCCCTTTATCTTGATGGCATCTGCAGACAGTGCAGGTTCTATTAACTGTTTTATATATTTTCTTTATTAATGCTGGGTACCTGGCTGAGACTATTAATACCTAGGAGGTACAGCACTCAGGCAGGTATCTGAAAAACAAGGCAAAACTGGATAAATCCAGTTAAGTAATTAAAAGTATTCAGCTATGTCCTGTGTGCTGTTAATTCACTGGCTTGAGAAAAGAGATTGGAAATTCAGAAAGCTCGTAAGTATTTGGGCTATGCCAGTGTTTCTGCTAACAAATGGCTTTTTGAAGCACCCTTCTTAACTTTTGATCTTTAATGCAGTGTGTGTTTGGCAGAGGTGGGGCACCAATCTGCCCTATCTCTGCAGGTATCCTCCCAGAGCTCTGTTATCATCCCAGTTTGTAGTCTCCTAATCTCACGCTTTCCTCTGGTTCCTCCCAAATATCCAATTTTCTTTTTTCTTTCTTGGAGGCTGGATGTGCTGCTCAGCTTTATAACCTGAAGCAGCAGATCACAGAATCACAGAATGGTTTATATTGGAAGAGACCTTTAAAGTCCATCTAGTCCAACCCTCTGCAATGTGCAGGGTCATCTTCCACTAGACCAGGTTGCTCAGAGCCACATCCAAGCCGGCTTTGAATGTTTCTAGGGTTAGGGCATCTACTGCCATTCTGGGCAGCCTGTTTCAGTATTCCATCACCCTCACACTGGTGTATTTCTCACTTCTTGTCAGAGTGGAAACTTTCTGCTGTTTTGTCCCAAGGCTGGCGAACAGGAGGCCATGCCTGGTGTGCCCACTCTTGGCCAAGCTGCCGTAGGCAGAAGAGGTGATGGAAAGAGGCACTTGGAACACTTAAACTGAAAGTCCCCATGCGCTTTATGCTTAGCACAGATTCTGCTTGTGACCATCTGAGATGTTGGCACTGCCCTATGGGGCAGGTTTGGGAGCACCACCGAGTGCTGCATGGAGTCAATTCCAATACACCCCATCACATCAGAAAAATGGCTTGCTTTGTGTTTTTCCCCTCCCTGTTTTCCACAGGTTCCATGAGGTTATAACTCTCATACCTCTTGGAGTTGAGGGGTTAGAACTACATGGTTTTTGACCCTAACCATCCTGCGACTCTATGATTTGCACAGAACAGATTGATACTGCACTTCTCCCATTGGGGTTTGCTAGTGAAATGAATAGTGAACAAAGCAGAGTCAAGGGATCTGCTCTGTAAGCCTAAGCACACCTTGCTGAGTGGCTCAGTTGTGCACTTAAAGGTTTGCCGGTTTATTTGCCTTTTCTCTAAAAGCTCATCAAGTTTTAAGAGAAAAACATCAGAAAACAGCCTTTATGGCAGTTGTTCAAAATACACTTCAATTATTGGCCTTGTAAGGGTTCCTTCTGACACTCCTGCTTTAGGAGACGATATTTCACATGTTTTTTTGTGTGCTCCCCCTCCCCACAGGAGGCTGTGTCACAGTAACTTTGTCTTTCCCATAGTAAAGGATGATCCAAAGTACAAAGTAACTATGAAATGGAAACAGCATTCCCAACCCTAATGTGGTAAAAACACATTTAAAGCTAGTTTTTTGAGGGTGTATCGCTGAACTGGGTGTCATGGGTCAGCATCTAGCTGGATCAGGCTGACTGTAGTATAACACCACCTGGAGTGGGATTAATTTTGAGAAGCTGGAAACCTGTTCCAATTATTCATGTGCCTGAAATGGTCAGGTTTGCAGTAAATGTTTGACTGGGTGGAAGAGTTTTGAGAGCAAAGTTTTTGAGTTTTTTCCAGTGTGGAATGGTTTCAAAGTGCTGTTCTGATGCTCAGGGAATGCACAAGATCTTACGTTATCTTGAATGGAGCAAAGGTAATTTTTTTGGGAACCTGAATCTGAAAAATGTTAGACTGAGAAGCCTTCACGTAAAAAAAAGCCCCCACCAAAATTGGAGGGATGCCCTGATTTAATCTCTCCTTACCTTAAGAAAATGGTTTTGCCAGCATCTCCTCTGGCCCTGCTTGTCCTTTGTGTTCGGGACAAGAGCTGGTTTTGCAGTGGGCAGAGGATGTGACAGTGGGGCTGCAGTGATAAATACACAGCTGCAGGGGAGAGGGGGAAGAAAATAGCTTATTTTTGCTAGACTGGCCACGAATGCCATTAGCTTATTTCTCAACTCAGTGGGCAGTCAAAACCAATAAGCAGTCAGGTGTATTGTCTGGGCAGCTGGGGCTCTGCTCTGCTCTGACCTTTCTGTGCTGCAAAAGATGGTCCCACAAACAGATCTGCAATCCAGCCGAGTTGCTTGGCAGTCTTTAATAATGCTCTGTGCTTGCTCTGCAAAACTGTTAGTTTGCTAATTCCTGAGGCGGTAGCTAAAGAGGGGATGGGAGGGCGGGGGAGCTGCATTCCTCTTCCCACTTACTGAAACATGGGCCAAATCTTTCCTGTGTTGGGGTCTTGATTTGCAGTACAGAAAATCTCTTTCACGTTAGTCTGTGCTAGAAGCCAGAAAATAATCATTGTAATAATGCACAGATATTGCACTTGGAAGATATCCTTGACCTAAAGCTATGATATGCTATGTCTGACTTTGGGAGGTTTAGTACTGGGTCAGGAAAGACCTATGACAGCCTTGATCCAGTTAACCTGTGGTGCTGGTTCAGATTTGTGGAAGGATTTTTTTGGTATGGGTTGTATGGGCACTTCCTGACTCCTGTATGGGGTTTGAGCATTGATTCCTGCAATGGGCGTAACCTCTGGTGCCCATATCCATTCTGTACTGAAGCCCTGGGAGACCTGTAGTGATCAGTAGTGCTGGGAATATGGACACGGAGCCTTGTCTGGTGTTCCATTGTCTTATTCCCCTCCCGGGATCACTCCTGTTTGTACAGGATGCACCTCTGCCCCACCAGAACTGTTGGTAGCTTTACACTGATTTCATCTATCTGCAAGTGGATTCAGAAATTTGAGAGAAAAAAAAATGTTCCTATGTAGAACTGTTGAATGAGCTTAATATGACCAAGCACTGTGTACTTTTAAGTAAGAAAAGGTGATACATCTCAAAGCTTTTACTGTTACAAATGGAAAATTTTAAGTAACTTCTTTTTAGGTTAACTGAACAATGTTACAGCATTGAGGCTCTTGCTGTGTGAGATGTAGCCCTTCCACAGCCCTTCTCAAGAACAGGCTGATCAAATAAACATGTTTTTATTATGAAAACTGGTCTTGTTTCTTCAGAGGTCCTCCACATACCAAAAATAATTTAATTTCTAGAAACAGGAAGAAGGACCTGTGTGTATCTGAGTGCACATATGCACTTTTTTTTTTTAAAGACTCACTTAATCTTTGATCTGTCATTCCTCCACTCTCCAGGTTTAACTTTAACCAGCCCCTTGTTACTCAAATCTATTCCTCTGCGCCGTTGGAGGCATTAATGGACCGGGCCAAAGCAGAGGCAGGGAAGGCTTTGTGTTCCTGGCAGATTTCCAGCCTGGTAGTAGGTGCTGACTCCGGCCTCTCCTATAGCCCTGGCAGGGGCAGGGGAAAGTGCTTGCCTGTACAATTTCCCCGGGGCATGGGGGTAAAAAACACCTTATATGCACTTTTTCTGCTGTGCAAGCACTGCATGACATCTCAGCTGAGTGCTATCGGAGACAAAGCTCAACAAGACATCAAAAACTTTGTAACTTTGTTTTCCTAAATGTGACTTGTGCATGCTTTTACAACGTTTTGGAATGAGATTTTCTTTAGAAGAAATATTTTCAGAGTGAATTTTGGGAGGGGATGAGCCGAGCTGTAAATCTTTGTGGGTTTTGAGTCAGGGGAAGCATTTGCTTTGGTGCTGTGCAGCAGGTGGGCAGCACAGGGGCGCGATGCTGCAGCCGCCTGTGCTGGCACGTTCCTGTGGAGTGACAGGGAGGGAGAGCCTGCCCCAACCCTTCTGCTGCATGTCGGAGGGGTTCAGAGGAGCCCCTCAACCATCCAAAAGGACCTCTGACTTTCAGCAGCTCATCTCTCCTCATGCTTCCTATTCCTAATTCTCCTTGGGCAGCAGTGGTAGGTTGGAGGAAGGAGAGAGATGTTTTCTGTGAGGTAGACAAATAGAGCTACTTTTTAATGGCTTTAGAGTGGTGTCTTGTGCATGTAGAGCAGGAGAAATTCTCAGCAGTTTTCTTGCTGCCAGCTTTTCCCCCTTAATTGCAGCTAGGGAGGGAGAAGGGGAAAGCAAAAAAAACCCCAGATGTGTACAAGTGCTGCTTGCACAGGAACAGGGGCTGGTGTGGTTGCAGAGACACTTCTTGTTTGCTGGTCTCTGCTGCTGCAATGCAGAGCGAGGAATTTAGCTGGATGTCTGATCTGCTGAGTGGGGCTTTTTGGACACGATATACTGCAGACTTGACTGACTGAGGGTTTTTATAGAGCTGTGATGCAATGGGTAAGTGTAGGAGCTGGGCTGAGAGTTGGCACTGATTCAGTCACCATTCTGTCTCTGCCCACCCCAGCACCAGCATTTGCCACAGAGGAGGAAGAGGAGGGACAGAAAGAAATGTCTTGAAGCTATGGCACTTCTCGTCATTTCTCCTGGGTTGATGCAACTCATGCAGGGAGATAGAGTTTAATAATGTCTAATGCTGCTTAAATAAAAACTGCTCTGTGGGTTTTTCATTCCTTTTTTTGTTTGTTTTAAATTTTAAACAAATGGCTATTTGTGTTTCTAGCTGACCTTTTTGCTCATTTGTTAGAATGGGTGCTGCTTCTTGGAACAGCAAAAAGGCATCAACTCTGCAATCCCAAAGGATCCTTACGTGCTCTGTATCTGCTGAACCAGGTTTCAATTTGAAAGCCGTTGCAAATGGAATACCAAATCTCTTCCTCACATTGTTTACATAAATAGACTTTAGTACTTAGGGACTTTAATACCCTCTTGGAAGACATTTCTGTGAAAAGATAAATTCTGGTTTATAGTCTCTTGTCTTAACCTTTCTCAGAACACAAAGGTCATCACATCTCTAATGGTGAGGTTTTACAATACGCTTTTTTTATTCTTTCTTTGCAGGAAGGAAGTGGTACTAACTCAATTCTCTTGGCACAGTCCATGCCACAGCCTGCAAAAATCTACATTTCGTTAAACTTATTTGCAGGTTTAAATTGTTCTTGGCCAGTGTCTGTATTTTCCAAGTTACTTCTGGAAGCTTGTACATATGTGCAAGCTGAACCGAGTGTTAGAAATGAGCTAAGGCAAGGAGTGGGAGTTGACACTTCTTTTTCTGAAGAGGTAAAATCACCAGTATCCCTGCTTCATGGGGAGAGGTCAGGTGAGGATGCCTGTTGCAGAATCATGATCTTGTTCCAGCTGTTCCATAACCACCTTGTCCTGTACCAAATCTTGGCTGTGTTGTGACGCTAGGAAGAAGGGAATCTTTGAGTTTTGTGTCTGTGCTCATGATTCTTGTTCTGAGCTGCCTCTTCTGGTCAGCACAGGGGCTCAGATTAACTTTCTAGCAAAAAAGGGGATGAATGCTTCTGCCTTCAGAAGAACACTTCTCTCTCTCACTATGTTACTCATAGCATTAACCTTCTGTTAAGAAGCACAGTCCCTTTGGAGACCTCATTGCAGCCTTCCAGTGCTTAAAGGGGGCTAACAGAAAAAAGGGAGAGCAACTTTTTACATGGGCAGATAGTGGTAAGATGACGGGTAACAGTTCTAAACTAAAAGAGGAGAGATTTAGATTAGATGTTAGGGAGAAATTCTTTACTCTGTGGATAGTGAGGTTCCTGGCACAGGTTGCCAAGAGAAGTTGTGGATGCCCAATCCCTGGAAGTGTTCAAGGCCACGTTGGCTGGGGGCTTGGAGCAACCTGGGATAGAGGAAGGTGTCCCTGCCCATGGAATGGGGAGATCTTTAAAGTCCCTTCTATCCCAAGCTGTTCTGTGATTCCATGATCCCATGTCTGAGGTTTATTGACCCGGAGAGCTGGGAGCACTGCAAGTCCAACTTTCCTCTTTGTTCCCTGACTTGGTGTTTTCTTACTGACACGCTGGAAAAAGTGCAATGCTTGCAGAAAGTCATATAATTCTACCCCATCCAAAGACAGGAAAATCTTGTAAAACAGAAAAGGAGTGATGAGAGAGCCCCTCTGTGTGTTGTGACAGGGTGTCAGTAACTTCCAGACCAGCTGTGGAGGTGCTCTGTGTCATCTGGCCCCATTTTCCCTGCCTGTGTGGCTGTGGGTATTATGTTAAATGCAGGTGTGCTGGATGCAGCCCTGCTGGCCTCAGCTCCCAGCCAGCATGTTCCTTTTAAACACGACATGCACTGACGTTGCAGATGCATTGATGTAGTTTAGGTGGTGTTTCGGTGTGAGGGTTGTGAGGGTTTTGAGGTTGAATGTTGTTTTGGCTTGCTCAGGAAGAGCTTTCTGAGGTGGTGAGGAAAGTGGAGGTGTATCTAGAAAGGAAAGGACTAGGCACAGCCTGGTAAACCAGAGTGGTTATCAAATTCTTGTCCACCTCCACTGCAAAGGTAGCAGGCTTTTTTGTTTGGGATATGAGCTCTGAGAGATTTGTTTAATGGAAGAAATGCTTCTTCAGAGAGGAAGTAAAGGCATATTTTAAAAGAAATAATTACAAGGATTTATTTCACTTTATAATTGGTTAAAACAGGATCAGGGCAAGATTTATTTTTTTTACTTGCTCATATGAGCCCCTAAACTCTTGTCCCCCAGCTAAATCACTGATCCAGTAAGCAATTGAGACATAATCATTTCTGCTTAGGACTCAGAAAAATGATGGAGAAATGCATCATCATTGGAGAAACCACATCTCTATTTTTATACTCTGCTCTCGGAAGCCTGTACTCTGTGTTTCCAGGAAGGACATTCATCCTATGATGCCCTTTCCAACACAGTTGCTGCCAGCTACAGAGCTGCCAGTAAGAGTTTGAAAGATGTAGGTGGGTTTCTTTGTTCCATATGAACTAATGCTGATGTCAGGCTGAGGGACATGGGGCTGTGGCCCCACACAGGTATGGCTGGAATAGAGGAAGTACAGGCTGGCTTGGCTTAAATCAGCTTGGGCTGCAACAAGATCCATCCGAATGTCTTGAAGAGAAAAGACTGCTTGTTTTAATCAGAAGATTTAAACCTAATACTAACAGAAAATAATGCTTCAACCCTGCCTGGGCCTCCTTGGTAGCTTTTGATACTTAAAAGGTCTGATTGCTCTTCAAAGGGTTATTCAGAAGTACTGAGGTGTGGGTGATGTGTGCCACGGAAGTGCAGATAAAGAGCTCTGTGTTTTCCTCCCCCACCACCCACACCTCCACCACACCGCACGCGTGCACTCGCTTCTTCATGAAACCAAAGGGTATTCCTCGGTGAAGTGGTTTTCTGCAATTACTTTTTGTTAAACATTTTCACTTCTGCTTAGAATAAGTCTCTCTTCCTGTGTGTGCTGCTGGTGCAGGGGTGGATATTCAGCACAGCCTACCCAGGAACATAGATGGAGAAGGTCTTTTTGGGCTCACTAAGTGGAGTTTTGGGATGGTGTGTGGAGACCTGCAGCATGGCTCATCTGGTGTTCTCAGTATATGTGAGGTTGTGGAGAAAAACCAGGACAGGCAGAGGAAACTTCTTGCTTGTGGGTTGGAGGCTAGTTTTGGGGTAAGGTAAGGTCAGTCATACCCATGGGTGGCTGTTGAAACACAAATGTTTCAAAAGAAGATCAGGCCCCTTTATGTGGTTTCTGTGACGCCTGCAGCCAGAGCCAGCACGTCTCGTTTGAATGTGTCCTGCAGGGAGCTGTCATCCTAAACCATGACGATGGCCCCTCCATAACCCCCACGTCCTCTTTTCCAAGGAAAGAAGGGTTGCGTGCAAATGTCACCAACCAAAGAAGGAAGGACTGGAGCTGTATATGTGAGCTGAGAGAGGACAGCAACACCACCCACCACTCTCGAGGCAGAGAAGACTTGTGCTAAACTGCAGGACTAAAAGGGCACTTAAATCCATCCCCAATATTGGGGAAAATCCTTTCTAGACAGCCCAGCTCCCTGGTGCTGGCGGAGCTGGAGACCATCTGGGGCTCATGGCATCTCCTCAGGGCACGTCCCTCTCTCTTCCCGAGCATTTCTGCCTCCCTGTGGAGAGGTCCAGGAGATGACAGCAACGTGTTTGACAAAGCTGTTGGCCAACAAGTGCAGTCTATTGTTAGCATCGCCTCGTCCTCCTCAGTAACGTCAGGTTCAGAGGGCAAATCGCTCAAAGCAGCTGGGACATGACTGCTGGCTTGTGAGGAATGATGTAATTACATCTCCCTCTGCGGGGAGGTGAATAGAGAGGCCTTTGGAAACACTGGACTGGGGGATTGGAGGCAGAGGGCTGCCTCAGGTTACTTCAGGTCAGGATACTGTCAAAATCCATCAAAGGCATTCCCAAGAGAGTCGGCAGCCGACGTGCACAATGCAGGCTTTATGCCACCGGAGGTGGAGTTGAGTTATAGGCATCTGGACTTTAGAGGACTTCAATAAAATGTTGCTTTTCTCTCTTCTTTTTTCTTTTTCACCCTTCCCCTGCTGCTGTATGAATTAAGGCTCTTTGGCTCATTGAGTTTAAAGGAATTAGACGTTGATACTGTTGTTGTTGCAAGTTCATAGACTTGCTTTTGGATGCAAGAACCTGAGCAGCCCTCAAGACATCCCCAGGGAGTCGGGATCCAGCAAACACAGCTGCCTTGTTTAGTAACCAGGCCCAGTCCCCCAGAAAATGAACATTTTCACCTGCTGTGCATGAGTGAAGTGCTTTTCTTGTTAGTTTTTTTTTTTTTTTAGTTATAAGGATGCTTCCTGTTTTAGCCTGAGGTGTGTGTGTTGTCTTGACCTACAGATGGAGCAGAGCACCTGCTGCCCAATCTAGAGGGCATGAGCACTGAACTGCTGCTAAAGTCCTGAACTTCTGTGGTAAACACACAGATTCCTTCATGGCTTGATGCAAAAGAAAGCGTAGGCATTCCCAGTTCCGAAGGATTCCATTTCTTTTATGAGCCTGTATAAGAGTGAAGCTTTGCTTATAGTCAGTGGATGTTATTTGCTTTTTAATGGTTCATTTTCCTTGGCAGTAATCCTTCACAACTCGCTTTCCATCTTGCGCACTTGCATACCTTGTTTTTGCCACTTGCAAGATCTATTTGATACTCTGTGAATACAGATGTGGGAGTTGTTCCACAGAAGAGGATTTTTTGGTCTTCCTCTGTCTGGTGTTGCAGCGATGGGTGGTGGAAAATGGTTGTTAAAGCAACTTACATGCCAACACACTGCTGTGAGTCAGCTGGATCTGAAGCAGGTTTTAAATAATGATCTAGTGTGAGCAATGCTGAACACTTTTAATTTCCTTTTGTATTTAAAAAGGCTGCAGGATTTTGCCTAGGGTCCACAATTAAAATGATTTGATTCTGTGTATACTTCATTTGATTTATTACAGTGTGAGTCGATTTAAATGGAAGGAACCACTTTTAAAGTATTTGGTTTTCAACTTTAATGCTGTTGCTTGTGTTGCACTCCTTTGGAGAACAGAAATGCCTTAGTCATTTTGGTGTTTTCAATTTTCTGATGGGGTTGGACGAACTACAGAGATGTCTGGTCTAAACCAAGACTGTTTTCACTCAGACTTAAAAAGGCTGAGATGCCTTTTTATTCCTAGGTTGTCGCAGAACAAAAATATCTGAAATCCAGCTGTGGGTTTAGAGGATGTCCATCAGCTGTGCTTTGTTTTAGAGCTTGTGTCCATGTGAAAATGCCATGGGATTTGTGCAGGTTTGTGAGTTCCCTCTATTTGATTGATCTAAGTCACGCCCTGATTTGGACTGGGGAAGAAGAGGGACATTTGCCCTGGATGAATTTGGTAGGTGCCATGAATGAAACAACTCCATAGCAGGATGCTTTGTGACTAATATCCTAAGATTTGCCCAGGGAAGTGGTGGAATTGCCATTCCTGGAAGTGTTCAAAAGATGTGTGGATGTGGCACCTGGGGTCATGTGTTAGTGGTGAGCATGGTGATGCTGGGTTAATGATTGGACTCTCTGATCTTACAGGTCTTTTCCAACCTAAATGATTCTGTGATTCTATTACAATTGTCTTTGTCAGATGAAGCTCAGACGTTTGGTCTAGCCACTGGTCAAAATCTCTTGAGTCTAAATGTTAAAGTATCTTTAGCCTGAATTTATTCTTGTACTCCAGTTATGTCCAGGCTTCATCTAGTTCTGCATTTCTTATTATATTAAACATTTTCCAAACTTTTCCAAAAAGAGAGCTGAAATGGTATGTGGGGACAGAAGGACAGGAAAGGCTGGCTTGTTTCTGAAAGCCCTGGAGGCATTCAGACAAAACAGAAATGTCAGCTGACCCAGATACTATTTTGCCCGTTCCTTGTCTCTTCTTTTGGAGCTTTTTAACCTCCTTGAATTATTCCTTCAAATATCCCTGCCCAGAAATGTGCATTTTACATTTCCTTTAATCCTATTAAACGGCATATTACACTGTGTATTAATCATCTGACTGGAGCAAATCTGGTGGATTCAGTTCAATAATCCTTCTTTCTGGATCACTGCCTTTCTGGGACCTCAGAAAAAATATGAGATTTGCCACGTCCTACGTTAGAGAGTGGCTTGTGCTGTCTAACAGGAGGGCTGATGGAGCATTGGAGGCACCAGCTGTGTTGTGTGCATAAGCTTAAATCTACTTCCAAGTGCAGTGGATAAACTTCGGGAAGCAGTTGCAAGGGGAGAGGAAGGCCGTGACTATTTGGGAATCTGGTAACTAAGTGTTTTCAGATGTTGAGGTTCAAAAACTGAATTTTTTGGGGGTGGGGAAAAGTGGGGTAGCTTCAGTTTGTGGTTTGATGGTGAACTGTGTGATGGAATCTCAACATCCAGTCATCTCCAGTGGGAGCTCTGCTTCTCTGAAGTCTGTCCCTATGCTGATCCCGGGTTTCTATTTTTCTGACGGATGTGTTGAGGTGACACCAAGTGACAGAAAAGGTTCTGATCATTGTGCCACTGTGGGCAGACTCACTGAGCATCGCCATGCAGGGCACATCCTGATAACAAGCAAATTCCTGAACTCAACAGGGTATTATAGAAACACTTGTACTGCAACTACAGCACCCTCTCAGAAATATCTGGCTGAGTACAAAGAGAAGCCACATTCTTGCATTGATTAGATTAGTGCAGATATCCAAATGTTTCCAGCAGTACAGGAAATGGTCTTTGTGTTGCCTGAGCTCAAGCAGATACTGGCTCGAGTTTCCGCTTTGCCTCAACGCCCTCCAACACATGCACTGGGGTTTTTTCTCTCCTCTTTGCTCCCCCACCGTGTAACCTCATGGATCTTTGATGTGATGACTAAATGGCTGTGAAATAGCCCAACCTCACTTGACAGAAACTATAAGAGAGAAGCTTTGCCATCAGAGTATAAAAGACACACGATCTGAAAGCCTTTGAGGGAATTTACATCAGAGCACCCTGCAAATGCACCCAGTATCAAAATGTATTTTGCATAAGCACAGCAAGTGTGTGCGGTGTTTGCTAGACAATATATCCCAGCAGAACTGGTAAAGAGATCCATATTGTTGTTTGGGTACAAAAATCGCATTGGTTAAGTAGGGTTAGCCCCCACTTCTTGTAGTGATAGAGATGCCAGAGGTTGGACAGATTGTGCCCATGTAGTCTGTGTGTCAGCCACATATATTTGTTTAGTTGAAATGGTTTATTTATTTACTGCTGTCTAGTCCTTTGCTAATTCTGACCTTCCTGTGCAGCTCCCTGCCGACCATGCAGCGACACAGAAGTGCTCCTGGCTGTCTGCACTAGTGACTTCGGTGAGTTGGTGCCTCCCCAATCCCTTCTCCCCCCAGTATTTATATGACACCCATCAACACCAGCAGACACCTCCTTACACTTGGCAACCTCCACTGGCAGTGAATGTGGTCTAGGGGTGCTGAGTACACAGAGAGTTTTGAGGACCTCAGAGCTGTCTGCCCAGCTGGCACTTCCCCAGCACGGACAGAGTGACCCAGCAACCACAGTAGAAGTTCAAGGATTTGGGTGCATCTAGGGGAGGCCATTACTTCTTGGTCGACTTGACAAAAGACCAGAAGTTTCAATAATTGTCCATGCTTCCCTTTGCATAGGGGAAATTGATATTAGCTGGTATCTGTAATGGCTGAAGAACAGGAAATATTTTGTCAGGGAGCATTTAGCATATATCTTCATGTTAGAACTCTACTTCATGATTCATGCTATTTTTCTGATGTAATTATTTTTCTGTTTAAATTTAATATGTGGGTGCCCTTTGCTGGACAGATTACAAATATAAACTATAACTGGAGGTTACTGGATAATCTTAACTCTCAAAATAACAAAGGACCAAAATTGCATCTGCTGTAATGAAATCAGTTGTCCTGGTTGCACAGACCTGAGTTTGGACGAGAGTCTTCCAGAGGGTTTTTGAGTAATTTATCCTTAAATCTTTTTCTGTTTCCAGTGATCAGAGGCTCCATTCAAAATGTAACGAACGAGGCAGAAGAGCAAGAATCTGTAATTCACGTCAGTGTCAACAAACTGTACAGGCAGAAGAGTAAAGTCTTCCAGCTGACAGGGGAGAGTGGGAACTGGCGAGGACAAATAAAGACCTTGCTTGAGTGTGGGGTGAAGCCAGGAGATGGAGACTTCCTTTTCACGGGACGTATGCACTTTGGGGAGGCCAGGTTAGGCTGTGCTCCTCGTTTTAAAGACTTCCAAAGGATGTACAAAGAGGCAAAAGACAAAGGGCTAAACCCATGTGAGATTGGCCCAGATTGAAACCCCCTGTTTTGCTGAAGATTGCTTTTAGCATTTGGCCAGGAATATTTCCTAGCTGCAGTGAAAACTGCACAAACCTGGTAACTGAGGCTGAACAGACCTGGAGGCTAAGACCCCACAGCCTGTGGTGCTCACAGACCAATGGAAGCAACAGAGGTACGAGCTCAGAGGGCTGCCAAGCAAGCAAGGCTGGATTTTTAACCAATCTTGTCCTTACGAATTAAGTTATTGTATTTTTTTAGTGACTTCCTTAGGAAAACAAAGAAAACTCCCATGTCTTAATAAAAAACCCAAATGAAAGCCAAGATGCCTTTGTATCTTTTTAATACTAATTTTTTAAAATGTCTTAAGCTGATGTAGCATTTGGAATGGTGTATTCTGTATAAATGGTCAAGAATGTGATAGAGCATGGTAAAACATCTTAACATTGATGCTTTGTAAAAAGCTTGGTGTACAATTCAAAGTTGTTTCTTACGACAGAAATTTATGGAGCCAAACTCTTATATGTGTGTGTGTTGGTATTTTTAATTTGAAAGAATGTACTGCCTGCAATTTTTTGTCCAGGCTGGCAAATTCTTTCCATTCCAGAGAAATAAAGGTCCCTGGATTTGACAGATGCTGTTTAAAATCTTTATTTTTTTTCCTTATCCTTAAGGCCAATCTCAGCAATTGCAGATGTGCTCATAGATCAGTTCTGGACTGCTCACTTATTTTGTGGCTTCTCTGAGCAGAACCAGAGTTCCTGTGAGGCATTGGGAACCGCAGTGTTTTTCAAAGGGGAAGCAGGAGCTATTTTTGGAGATTTTTAGACATGTGTCCAGGCAAGGCTTTAAGTGTTCTTCTCTCTGATGCTGACAGCGTTACTTTGGGACTGGCTCCAAAGGCAGGCTGCCCCTTCATGTTTAGCTTGAAGCTTTTAAGTGTCCTGGCTGGTAGCTTGGCACAAGGTGGATGTTTGTGCCTGTGAGTTGTGGGGGATATGACCAGGCTGCCTTGTGAAAAATAAATGCTTTAATCAGGGTGGGCCACTTCTGCAGGCACTGTCCCAGGGGAGGTACAGGATCTCGCCCCTCTCTTCACTCCTGCTGTTCCCTATAGCCTGCAATGCATCCCTCACGGTGCCTTCACAAGGATTTTAACCTCTTGCCCATGTTCATTCTTCAGCACTTTCCACTGCTCCAACTTTTATTGTAGACCATCAGGTTCTTAAAATAAAAATTTTCTACTCAGTGTCTCTTTCTGCCTCTTGTCTCCTCCATGTAACTTAGTTCTGAGGCTTGGGGAGGGCACCTGGAGGAACTCAGGGGATGGTCTTGGGTGGGCGCAGAAAGTTCTGAGATAGGTGGTATGGAGATGTCCTGTGACACTTATCAGGGGTAAATGTCCCAGAGTTGTACCAAAATACTGGCCTGAAGTGAGACCAAAATCCCTCTGCAAGTATTTCTGTGAACTGCTCTCAGCAGGATTCATTCTATGGGCATGTAGGAGAAGAAGAGTTTCTTTTAGAGGTGCTAAGGAGGTCCTGAGAGGCTCCAGGACACTGTGACTACTTCTGCAAAGACCTCTAATCCCCATTTAGCACCCACCTCTTTGCTGCTTTGACTCCAGCTGCTTTCCAGCTTCCTGTAAGCCAAAGCCCCACACCCAGCATCTTGTTCTGTGCAGTCCAAGGTTCCTTCCAGCCTACTTGGAATTTTAAGAGTAATTGGCCAGGACCAGTAGAGGGTTGGTGAAAACCTCTGGCTAACCCCAACCCCTCTCTGTGGCTTTGCTTCCACTTTGGGGATCTCAAGCCAGCGTTTTTCAGGCTTTCAAAAAAGTGATTTAGCACTGACATAACTCCTGAGCACATCTGAGTGGGCGTTTCAGAAGTCCTGTACCTCACCTCTCCTCTTCTGTTGTGTCTCATGAGCTTTTTCCAGCACAGTGACTGCTGGCAGGATGAGAAGAGAAGAACAATATGTTCCTGGAATTGTCTCCAACCTGCCCACTCTCTTCTTCCTCTGCAAGGCTGCGGGAGTAAGGGGAAGAGGCTGAATTAAATGTTCAGCCAGTATTTTATGAGGACAGTGCAAGCAAAATACAAACAGTTGGGGAGGCTTTGGCCCTGGAGTTCCATCTTTGGCTGCAGTTCAATTTTTATGGCAGTTTAAATTGTTTGTAGACATTTTTTTTTAAACACCCTTCACACCACACTTAGCCAAAGCCAGGCACTGGATCGGTGCCTCTCTTCACTGCAGTGGCTGGTTTGTCGGCCCAAGGAGGAGCCGGGCTGTGCCTTCCCCCACCTCCACTAGTATTAGCCCCGTTCCCAGCTGCCTGGAAATCCTTGGCAGGAGAGGAAACATCACCCTGTTGATTTTTGCTCTGCCTCAGCTCCACAACAACCTGCTGAGCTGCAGTGTTGGACGCTCCGTAGCGGCCGCATGTTCACCACACTGATGGCACTTGCATGTCCACAACTACAAAGCCTCGGAGGGAGTGCCTGGATGAGCAAGAGCTTTGCTCAGAGCCCAGTTCTTTAACCAAAGTGGAATTAAGGTCTTGCTCTGCAGATTTCCGCCCCTGCTGCCCTTGTCCCTGCCTTGAGCCTTGTTCCCTGCAGCACCACGACTCTGCTGATGTGCACTGTCCCCAGCCAGGCACCGGTCATTGCAGGACTCGCTCCGGCCTGGTGACTCACTCCTGGTGGACTCACTCCTGCCCCACTCTCCTCCAGCTGGTGCCATGTCTCCCAATAGCCAGAGGGCTACAGTACAGAGGGAGGTTAACGGAGGGATTCCACCCACTGCCCTAAAATCCAGATCCCAAATGCTCACCCTTAAGTTTTGGAAACAGGATTATAAATTGACTTGTCTGGCAGAAGAGTCAAGGATAGAAAGGAGGGATTAAAAATGACTGTCTTTGCTCACATGTGCTGACTCCACTCTGTAATGAGAAGCAAATGCCATATTGATGCAGTGTTATGTGAGGACGTACTTGCTGCCACCTAATGAAAGACCTTGGCTGAAGGTGACTCAGGACAGAGGTGGAGCAGGTGCTTGCAAAGCATTGCTCCTCTTACCACTGCAGCTCTCTGAAGATGAAGGGCTTCCTCTTGATACCTGATTAGCATAATTGAGTTCCTCTTAAAAGCAACAGACTGACTTATCTGTTCCTAAGGAAGCAGAACTAATGAACTCGAATTGCCTCTGTCAGAGCCCCCTCCAGTTGGGCAACACTACACATAAATAGGCACGAGGCATGTGCTGTGTTCTTGCATCTGAACTCTGGCAATTGTGTGGTTTGGGTTGTTGGTGAAAACACTTTCCATGGTAACCCTCTACTTCTCTGATTTTCCATTAGCCACTAAACCACCTCCCAAGTATGAGCCACGCAGAGCTTGCTGTGGTGACAAACAGGTGGGTTGGGAAACTTGTGTGGGTGTCTGAGGGTCTGTTTGAGGTCTATCAGATGCTGCTTGCCTGGGGGAAAACTTGTCTTTCTTCATCCTGTGGAGAGACAGGGTCATCTCTTCTCCAAACACCACGACCTTGGTGCTGGGCATGGAGGGAAGTGGGGTCCCTGTGCTTGCTTTGCTGACAGCCAGGCTATGGAACATTATTAGATCACCTGTTTGCTTCCCATTCAGGAAGAATAGGCCATTTTTTCCCAAGCTATGCTGATACACTTTGCCTCTTGCACGTGAGGCATGGCCAGGCTGCAGGGAGGTGTGATCCCCACAGCCTGATCCTGGTGATGTCCCGGCCCACCCTCGGGCCAGCCATCTATAAGATCAGAGACACCTGTAGGTAGCTTTTCATCAAAGTCTTTGCTGTTGTTGCCACCTTCTCCCAGCTCTGCTGTCCCACTACCACAGGTGATCCCAGTTTTCATGCTGGGAAGCATCAGATGTTGCTTTAGCTCCAACCCGCTGCTGGTCTCTTCTCCCAGTAAGAGAAAACAACTTGCCATCAGCATGGCTCAACCTTCTCTGCAGGAGGGGACTGCCCTGATTTATCCCTGTATTGGGGCACTTTGTGGCCTGGTCCTCTGTGGAACAGCTGCTCCCTGCTCCAAGGACATATATGGGCTCTGGGGAGGACACCGTGGTCACAGTCAAGCTAAAGGATAGCCAAACTGTTTGCACCTTGAACACCAGCATCGGTGACTTCTTCAGCACAGACAGAGACCTTGGAGCTGTGTTGCTTGAAATGAGAGGGGGAAGGATGTGATTTTGAGTGAGTCACCCTGGCAGGAGGCAGGAGACGTGATCTGTCTCTTGCAACAAGCTCCTCCGAGCATCCAGGAGTGTTCACGTCCGGGGAGGAGGCTGGGCAGCCAGGAGCACGCTGTGGTGCAATGCAGCAGGTGTTTCCTGCATACCTGGCCTTTGAAGTGTGACACACCTTGCATAAGCTCCAAGCCTGACCAGCTGATGTGGTGCAACACTTCAGAGGGTGATAGAAGCTCTCCTTCTCATCATAAACTTAATTAGATGATACTTTTTTCTGGAACTGGAAATGTCAGAGATGCTGGTGGAATGGTAAATAAGGTTAGCAGTCTTGGGACCAGCTGTTCCAGGAGATAGCAAATTGAAAGCCAGATTCATTGATAAGTAAACCAGAAAAACTTCAGGAGGGAGGCATGTGTAAGTCTCTGAGAGGGGTTAGAAGCAATACAGAACCAAAGCAAAGAAAAGTCTTGACAGCAGCAAGATTCAGGCCTGGAGGAGTGAGGATTCTGGGGGGAGGGAGAAGTAATCAAATTTATCCTTTCCATCTTGACAGAAGTGATTCCTCTTCCTGCTGCAGGGGTAGCCCTCTCTTACTTTGGCTGACTTTGAACCTCTATTTAGTGAGGACTGGTTGACCTTATCTGCAATGGTCTGGGTGCTCGATAAAGAAGAAGCCTTTTCCAGGCAATCCTTTCTCCTTTACCATCAGTTTTGTCCTTGGAGCTTCACTGAGAGACATCAAGGGACAGACCCCACGCATAACCCTGAGCACTCACTTCCTCTTCCTCCTCTCCCTTTCCTCCTCCATTACCAACAAAAAATGTCTGGTGACAGTGAAAGGAAAACAGGCCTGTGAAGTTCATTTTAGAGAGTCATACACACCTATTTCAGCGTCACCCAAATGTCTTGGTTTTGCCCCAACCAGCATTTGGAAAACGCTGGCCAAGGCTGGACAGAAAACATGGAACTTCTGCCTTATGTCCCTCCTCAGTGGTTCTTCTGGGCTGTGTGCTGGAGCTGAGCAAGAGTGATGGGGATGCCCACGGCAGACTGGAAACACACCAGCCATCAGCACCCCCTGGCACCAGTACGTGGTGATAGCTGCAGGCAGTGCCTGACTGGCCACTCATGTTGGGGTAGGAGCATCCACGGAGATCCCCTGCTAGAGCTGTGAGAGTATTGGGGAGGGGGAAGACAAAAACCAGGGCAATTTTCAATAGTTATCTCACACAGTTTAGAGAAACGTGTCTTGTCTGTTATTCCTCTCCCTCTGCCCAGCAAAGAGGTGCAGAACTTCAAACACAATGTGGAAGCTGTGGCAGACAGTCTTTGCATGCATGGAGATTGGCAGAGCTTCAGGTGGACCCAGCTCAGAGCAGGGTCCTGAAGAGACAGGCAGACTATTCCTGGGATGCTCAGTGCCTGTTCATGGCCGTGAAGCATGGTATTCAGAGCACCAGCAGTGACTGCTGCTGATGGGGCTTCAGCTAGGGCCCCCACTTGCCTCCTTTCCCCAGCTGAAGTGTGTTGAGCTGAGCTGCTGCAGGACACAGGTGTTCTACAACCCATTTCACAGCTGTCCTTGTGGTCTTGCTCTGTGCTGGTCATAGTGTGTGTTGCTGTGAGGTTTTCCAGAAGGTTTGTGGGTGACCCTGTGGCCCTTGCAGAGTTAGTTGGCCCTGAGCAGTGACTGCTCCTGTGTTTGAGGTCTCCAGTCTGCAAAGCCTCATGCACGTTCTTTGTGTGTGCAGCTGATGTGGGGCTGCCAGGGCACAGATGGGGCTGCCAGCAGTGCTGAGAGGGAGAGGAGAGGAGGAGTGTTGGCTTGTGCTCACAGCAGAGCTGACTCAGGGCTTTCTCCCCAGGGCTGGGTGCTGACTCAGCTGCTTAGCCTTTTGCTGGCTTCTCTGAAAACCAGAGGCATCTCCTGGGGCTCAGAGGCCGTAGTAGTGCAGCAGGAGTCAGCGTTAGCTGGTTTTGGGAGAGTCACGCCTTGGCTGTTTTGGGGAAAGAGCCAAGAAGTTCAGTAAGAGCTTCAGGATTGCTTCTGGGTGTGTTTTGTATCCTGCTGGGGAGCATGTGCTGCTCAGCCTGGGCTAATTCCTGGAGTGAACGTGTGCTGCAGCAATGCTGCTTCTGCTGCTGTGTCCCACCATTGCAGGGGTGAACTGGGGCAGGGACGCTCTTCCTTCAGCTGGCAGAGCCTCACTGGAGTGTTATTTCATAGTATTACTTATGCTTATGTCAGAATATACTCCCTGCTATGGCAGAGGCTGGGTGAGGCTGTGATGAGCTTCTGGGGTGAAAAACACTCTGTCGAGGTGTTGTCTTCTGCTGGGAGCAGGGCCATGCTGGGTTCAGAGCACCCAGGACACGGGAGACTCTGCCCTCTGCAGCTGGTGGCAGCTCAGTTTTAGGCGCAGAGCTGGGATGTGTGGAACATCTCGTGCAGGTAGTGAGGATCGACCTGTGTGTGCAAACTGCTGAGGGATACCCCAGCCGCAGCAGTGCATGGGCTGCTGGGCGAGGCACTGCAGCTGGTTGGACCTGTGGCAGCTCACGGGCAGTGGCACGTGCTGAGTGTCAGGGTGTGCAGAGCCTGCCCTCCCACCCCACCGTCCACATCCTGCAGCATTAGCGAGCTGGGGGTGTGCAAGTGGGGGTCCCCCTTGGGGCCGTTGCCTCTCATATGTTCCTATGTCTCCCAGAAAGATCCGCTTTGGAAAGGAGGAGATTTCTTAGCCTGGAGTTCGGGTTGGTGGGCCCCTGCTCTGGCCAAAGGGATGCTGAGCCCAGCAGCTCTGCTGCCAATTCCACGTTGTTCTAAAAGGGGGATGCCTCTTTTCTGATGCTTATGGGCTCCTCTCCATATGGGAATGTGGACCCATGAGGCTGAATCCTGCTTGGTCCTGACCACTTCTCTGATAAACATATTTATCCCATTTGAAATAAGGTGAGGGAGAAGGGCTTTGAGCCAGCCTGGAAGGAGAGCCCTGCTGCCACATGCAGTGGTGAGGGCATTATTGACTGCATGGAAACCTGCTGAAATTCCTTATAAAAATGCCAGAGAGGATGAAGGTGAAGGAGGTAGTGTGGATGTCGCTGCCATCTCTGCAGGTGTGGGGGGCTGGGACAGGTGCTCACCCAGGCACCACGGCGGTTGTGGAGGGGTTGCCCCATCACCAACTGCTTCCTCCAGTTCCTTTGGGAAGCGTCAATTTGAGTTGGAGTCTGACTGGTTTGTGCAGAGCCTTTATTTGCCTGGAGAAGAAAATGTAATAATAATTTTAAAACATCAGTTCAGTTGCCGCAGCCCAGAGTTTTGTTTTTAAAGGGAGTGGCGTGGGGAAAAGGTCTTGGGCAACCCCCACTCTGCTCTTGTGCTGTCATCAGGCCAGAGCCTGCCCTGGGGCTGAGTTACTCGGTGGTTTTTAGAGAGGATAAATGGGGACTCGAGTAAGACACAAACAAACACATCTTTCATTGTGATGTGGATGGCGGCAGTCCTTGGAGAGGTGTCAATCCTTTGCATGGGAGCCGTGGGTCTGATGGAGTTGACGGAGTGCTGGTGACACGGTTCCCCTGTGCATCACTGGCTGAAGGGAGGAGGAAATTCAGGCACGGACACATCTCAGGAACAGATTTCAGCACGGACACGAAATCATTATACAGGGCTGCACCACGAGCCCTGTGTTGGCTGTCTGTGGCAGCTGAGCCAAACTTGCCTTGCCCCTGGGCTTTTTCCTTCTGACTGTGCAGTGTTACCACTCTTCCCGGGGTTGTTCTTAATCTGCTTATTCCAGAGAAATCCTATCTGCCTATTACTGTGCCCCAAATGCAAAAAGACTTTCTGTCTTTCCCATGGTGGAAAAAATTGCTTTCAAAATCCTGCACAAATGCAGCTGCCCTGCAACAGTTTGCTTTAATCCTGCAGAGGATGTTTTAATGTGAATTTTTGACCGTCTTAGGAGTATCACAGGGACATTCCAGCCTGAATTTTGGTGAATACTGGAGAGTTGGCTATGAATGGTGGATTTTGGACAAGGAAGACCTGAGCTGGTCAGCCTGGCTCAGGCTCTGACTGACTTCAGCCAGTGAGTGCCAGGGTCTTTGGAGGGATGTCCCTGTTTGGGCTTGTCTGTTCAAGTGCCCCTTTGCTCTGTGAGGAGACCAAGTGCCTTCTACTGACCCGTGGGTGCAAATGCCTCCTTATGCCATGGGTGTAAACACTGCAGGACTGGCTCCTGGGGTCAGAGGATCTAGTATATGTATTGATCATGCTTAAAAATTTTTTTAAAGTAGCTAAACCTTAGCAAAAGCTTGGCCTTTATTTCACTTAGCTTTTTTCCACGGTTTCTGAAGCCCTTCAGAAGGGATGGGCTCAGTCCTGGGTCAGGCCAGCTGTGTCTGCCCACTTTTGCAGGGTTGTTTTGACTTGCTGCCTTATCTCCCTTGTGACACCACATGCCCTTTCCTTCCCCCTTCATGATGTAGGGCCCTCCTGGAGCAGGGAATGGGTGGTGATGTTAAGCAAGCCCTGTGTAAGCAGCCTGGCTATGGGGAACTGCTGCAGAGGCAGCAGAAGTGAAGCTGGGTGGAAAAACCCCTCCGTGTTTGTTATTCAACTTCCAAACACCACATAGTCATAGCATCCAAAATTAAATTATCATTTCCCTCAAAGCCAAAGGTATCAGAATGTCTGAGACTTGGGAGTATCAGGGGGCAGATTTTATCTGCTGTGACACTGCTCAGTGGCTACAGAGATGGTCAGTGACTGCCACAACTTGCAGAGCTGATGGGCACCTCTGGTTGGGGAGCACTCCCAGTTGTTGGCTCTTTGGTCCCAGTGTTTCCCTTCTTTCCACATCTCCAGACTGGGATTGCTCTGCTGTGGGTATGAACAGGTACACCCGAGCTGAGGTGCCCTGCCTGGCCTCCCCGTGGGTGCTCACCCAAAGCCTTTTGGGACGCCCTTTGACAGCGTGTCCCTTCTTGGCATCAAGGCTGGGCTGTGGGTGAACGAAACTCAGACATTTCATTTTTGCTTATCAGACTCCTTTCAGTCAGGTAACCTGATTCCAAAGCACTGCAAGGTCAGCTCAGAGGGTCTGTGCTGTGCATCCTGCAGCCTTCATACTGTGGACACACTTCATGGTGCGGTAAGTACATCCTTGCTGCCATGTAAGATGAGGTTGCATTTAATATGCCCTGGTTGGATCCTCCTGGACCTGCTGGAGAGCTCTCCTGGTTTCCATGTGCTATGGAAAGCAAAAAAAAATCAGAAAAATCCAGGCTGTCTGATTCTCATTCAGAAATAAGCAACAGCACAAGTGCAACATGGACAGATAAGGGCACACCACTGACCCAAGAGCTTTGCTCTCTGCACCCAGTCCAACTTCTTGATCCTCCTGGGGACACTAAGGACTGGCACAGGGGTGCTGGTGGCCCCTTCTCAGGTCTGACATAACATGTTGGTCTGTTTAAACCCTGGGGATTTAAGCATGAGGACTCCCCATACAGGGTGCTGATGTTGTTTTTAGCTGTGGGGAGCTGCAGAGGACTCGGCTGATGGGGAGCAGAACCTGCAGCTCCTTAATGTGGAATGACTGGGAATCAGTTTCCGGGGTGTTTGATGGCAATAACTTGCTGATATGAGCATGTACCAAAGTGCTACTTATCCCCAAATTGGAGCCTGGGCTGCCCCCAGTTGGCCCCTGAGAAGGAGAGACTTGTGCTGCTCACATCCATCAGAAAACCTCCTGGAGTAAACCCTGCAGGTTGCAAACTTGCTGTTGTTTAGATGGATGTGAGATAGTTCAGCCTGGAGCCAAGTTCAAGCCTGGGTTCTGCAGTTTAAGGCAAACAATTGTTGCTGAAGAGTTAATGGGAAACAGAGTACAGAGAAAAATAAAGAAGAGCTTTTGAGGTCTCAGCTGCTCAGCGTAATATTTGGGTTTGGTGACTCTCTGTATCTTAGAGATGGGAATGCAGCAAAGCTCTTTCAGTCCAGAGTATACATGGAGCCCAACAAGACTGTGGGCTAATATCAACAAACCTTTTGGAAAAGCAGATCTTGTCTGCTTCAGCAAAGCCACAGTGTTATTTTTCTTTCAACAAATGTATTGAGACAATAATAATGCTGTGCAGATTGGTTGTCCCTGGCCTACATGATTTATTAGGGAGCAGAAACAATTGGAGTTGCTGAAAAAACCCAAGCTTTGGACATGGATTTTTTTTTCTTCTTTTTATTTTCTTTTTTCCCCCTTGATTTCCTCATGAACTAAAAAAGGGCCACCTAGTCTGGTCCCAGGAGAGGGATTGCCTCCCTGCTTGCATTTCTTACTGGACCACCAACCCTGGGCTTGTTACTTAAACACTTCAGTGCTGGGGAGGAGGGGAGAGTGAAACTGTGTTGGGGGGTAGGCTAACAGAAGGTATTACAGCCCTAGAACAACCTTCCCCGGCATGGCAGAAGAGAAGGTCTGTAGGAGGAGACCTGCAATCTGTTTCTAGCTGTCACTGACTCAGGGACAAGTTACTTCTTCTGTCTGAGCCTCCCTTCCCATCTATTTATACAGATTATTTGCTGATAAAGCCATGGAGAGCGGTGGTGCTGGCGTGTCCCGAGAGCTCAGCCCAGCTCAGCCCTTCGGGTGCAATCGAAGCACAGGAGCTGGTTGTGGTGGCAGCTCCCACCCTGGTGGCCTCAGCTCCTGCCCCTTGGTTCAAGCAGAGAACACCTTCACTTTAGAGTGGTTTTATTAGTTGTGCTGGTTGACAGCTGGCTGAACATGAGCCAGCAATGTGCCCACGTGGCCAAGAAGGCCGATGGCATCCTGGCCTGTACCAGGAGTAGTGTGGCCAGCAGGACCAGGGAAGTCATTCTTCCCCTCTACTTGCACAGGTTAGGCCACACCTCACGCACCGTGTCCCGGTCAGGGCCCCGCCATCTAGAAAGGGTGTTGAGATGCTCAAACATGTCCAGAGAAGGGCAACAAGGCTGGTGAGGAGTCTGGAACACAACTCCTGTGAGGAGGGGCTGAGGGAACTGGGGGTGGTTAGCCTGGAGAAGAGGAGGCTCAGGGAAGACCTCATCACTCTGCAATTCCCTGACAGCAGGGAGTGGCCATATGGGGGTCAGGCTCTGCTCCCAGGCAACAGTGACAGGACAAGAGGACACAGTCTTAAGCTGAGCCAGGGCAAGTTTAGGCTGGACATCAGAAAAAAATCCTTCACAGAAAGAGTGACTGGTCATTGGAATGGGCTGCCAAGGGAGGCGATGGAGTCACTGTCCCTGGAGGTGCTTAAAAAAAGACTGGATGTGGCACTTAGTGCCAGGGTTTAGTAGATAAGGTGGTGTTAGGTCATAGGTTGCACTTGATAATCTCAAAGGTCTTTTAAAACCTAGTTAATTCTGTGATTCTGTGATTTGCTGCTTCCTCAGTCAGTAACACCCGGGGGAAGGTGGACAAGGCAGGCAGCCCCCGCTGCTGGTACCTGTCCCCTTGCTGCTCAGGTGACCTGGCTGTTTACGGAGAGGAGCATTACACTGTCTCCGGCAGGTGCTGGCTCTGGCCTTGCCCCCTTGTCCCTGCCCTGCTGTTCCACACCTTCCCCCCTGCCTTATCATGTGACGGGATAGAAGAGCTCTTCTGCTGAAGGCCAGTTCTCCTTGGCACCATGGGTGTGGATGTTTCTCCACACAGAGTCAGTGGGATGCAACCTTTGTGTAGTGTGAGGTTTCCCGGCCTCCTTGACCTGCTGGGCACCATCCAAAGCTCATGGGAGCTCCTGGGGCCCACGTCCTCCCTCCACGCCTGACTGCTGTGTGTGGTTATTGCTCTGGCTGCCCGGAGAGGGAGCGGTCGGCCCTGGTCATGGAGCTGGAGGAGTTCTCCAGCCTTGACGAGAGGCAGCTGAAGGATGAGGCTGTTCCTCCACCACACAAGCCCGTGATGAGTGGAGGGTTCTGCTGGGGATGGGTGTGAGCAGCTTCCTGAACACCCCCTGGGGATGAAGGAGGGCTGAGCCCCACCAGTCTACGGCTGAGCTCAGCCTCACAAAGTCCTGCTTGCACCCAGGGCCCTGCAGATCAGCTTCGCTGGGTTTTCTAGAAAGAAACCCATGAGTTTGGTTAATAAAGTGTAAGGGGCTCCCTTACAGCTAAGCAAAGCATCTGTTTTTTTGAGGTAGCAGGACCAGGTGCTTTGGCAGCGAACTGCCGACTGAGCGTCTGCGCCAGTAAGTGATATCATCAGGGTTTGCTTTGCCTTCAGAAATGACTAAACAGATTTTCTCTGGTTTCCAGTTGACCCCATTGCTCCCTGTCGATGATGGGAGCAGGCTGTTTAGATTTGAGTTAATGGTGCCCTGACCAGTCCCGAATCAACCTCAAAAGCTGGAGATGGATTCAGTAGGTAGAGGGAGGGGGAAAAATGGCATCCACTGCACCCAGCCCTCACTGTTATTAAATCAGGGATTGCTGAGAATCATCTCTGATTCATTCTCCAGCTGAGATATAAGTATTTCACATTTGTCTGAAAGGATTAACTTTTCAAAGCTCCTGCCCTTCTGGCTGGGTGTTTTCCTCCTAGGGGTTAGTTAACCTCAGGTCCCAATTTTAGAGGAAGACTGGGGGGTTGGGGGTGATTTTCCTTTGTGATCTTTTTGTTCCATGCCTGCAGTCAGCACAAAAAGGAGTCAGTGCAAATTAGCTATATTTGATTATTGAAGGGGGCTAGAGGAGCCCTGGGTAATTGCTGCATTTGGTTCCTTTCCTCTTGGCTTTCACTAACATTTCAGATAGTAAATGAGTGGTTCCTTTCCCCTACAGATGTTTTCTGTTAGTCATAGTTGGGAAGAGACCATAGATGTGTTTCTTTTGTGTTTTTTATAGGCTTGTTTAAATCAGTGTGGGGCACAGGGCTTTCTCAGCTTTGGATGCTCCTGCCTTGGGGTGTGCAACAGTGGGGGTCCCTTGGAGTGGCTCTGGGGAGTGCAGCCCTCCCTCCCTTTCTCCCATCCCTGTTTGCATAAGAGAGGAGGTAGAGAAAAAGTGAATCTCAGCTGACCCTCCCAATAATTTTTGAATTTTCAGTGGTTGCAGGATGCCAGATCACTTCCCTCCTGAGCCCAGGTCCTGCCAGATCGGCTGAAGCACAACCTGCCTGGATGAGCACAGTGGGCTCACACCAGAGAGATCCTGGCAGGAATGACAGGGATGCAGTCATAACCACCCAACTCGCTTTTCACCCTCAACCTCTTTCCGTCAGCACTGGAAAACTGCAGGCACGGGGCCATGTCATTGAGATGAAAAGCCCCACAGGTGCTCCCTGGGCTGCTGGGCTCCTCCAGAGAGCTGGGAGTGGATGGGAACAGGACTGTGCCATGGGGTCAGGGCTTCTTGTGCTCTCACTTCCCTCGCAAGAGACAAAGCTGCACATCTGCCATGGTCTTGAGCTCTGCTTCACCCGTGGATCAACGCTAGACATCAGCCAGACTTGTGCTCCAGACTGGGGGAAGGGAAATTTGGCTCTTTTGGTTGGCTCTGAGAAATTCCCCTCTTAACCCAGACACATGCACATGTTTTGGAACATCACAGGGTATTTCTGGGCTCCTGGATTTTTCCTGAGCTTCTGCCTCCACGAAGCATTCATGCTTAAGGACATGGACGAAGTCTAAGCACCACTTGCATTTTTGGGAGAAAGGTTATATCAAAATTGCCTACAGGTTTTTCTTGGGTCCATGGAGAAGGTGCATCATCTTCACAGATGCTCTCTGGAGACAGAGGAGCAACCAAAAGTGTATCAAGCATAAATGCTCTCTACATAAGGTCTGGATTCCTCTGCACCAGGATAAGGAAGAGGAGAATCCACAAGATCTTAAAATCTTTAAAAACTGAAGTTTTATAATAAATAAAGCTTAGATTTTACTGAAAAATCTCCAAGTGATGAAGACTCACTTTGCCCTTGACAATACAATTGGAATGAAGAGGGCTGCCAGACTATTGCAGTGATTTGATGGTTTGCCCAAAGTCAGGAGTCTCCCCATGCTGCAGCCATGCTTAGCTCCACTCTCATACATGTTTTTCATGAGAAGGCAGAAGCCTGCAGAGGCTCTATGACCCAGGGTTGAGGGTGCTTTACAGCTTTACGACCCTCAGCCAGACTGGAGGGGCCTTAAACCCCAAAACAACTCAGTGGGGAGAAAAGGAGCCTTTGAAGCTCCTCCAATCTGCCCAAGCCACAGAGTGGGGTTGTGAACCTTGTCTGTCCTTCTCTGTGAGAATGTTGCTTTTACAATTAAAACCCACGAAAACCCCCAGCCTTTGCTACCGCTTGTTACCCCAGTGAAATATCTGACATTTGAGACCTAATGGGAAGTCAAAGAATGTGAGGAATTTGGTGACTCAACATAGAGTTTATTATACCAGCCCCACCGTTTAAGCCCATGTAATGTAAAATTGTTTTACGGCATGTGGCACAGTTCTGTGGGTTAATTTATAAGCAAACAATTATTATTCAAATAGGGATTTTTTCCTGTGCCTACATAAACTTGTTATCTGTTTGGCAGCAGGAGATGCTGTGAAGAAATGCACATTTACATTTTTTGCGTTGATACAATTTGCTTTTCCTGGAGTAGCTCAATGGTGCATTGACTATGAGAGCTCACTACTGAATTTGACCTGGGAGTGGCATGGAGATAAGCCAAATGTTAAGAGAAAAGAAGTCCTTTGTGCGGCGATGCCAGGATATTAGGTCTCACTTTTAGGTCACACACTTGTTAGGGGTTCCTTCAAAGTGATGGATTCTTCTGCTAAAATTTAATGATGTCCGTTAAATCACAGGGTCATGAACTAGTGCATGTGCTGAAAATGGTCTGCCAAGGGACCATGAAGACAAGGCCTTGTGTCAGGAGACTTCCAAAGCAAATTGGATTTTCCACACAGCAATGGCTGCGTTTGAACGTCTGTCAGTGGCCTGAAAAATTCTCCACCAGTGATAACAAGACAGAATTGCCAAGCACTGAAGCAATGCCATGAGCATTATAGAACAAATCATTCCTCTCTCAGGACATAATAGCTTCTTGACTATCAGTCAAAGAAAGAATTATACCAACCAGCAAAAGGGCCGGAGGAAGAAGCTCCTGCTCTTCTGGGAGATTATCCCAGAGCTCCTGGGTTAAATATGCTGTGGAGAGCTTGTGAGTTCATGAGAGCTCAGTCTGGAGCTGAGCAATTGGGTAGGTGGGTTTTCAGTTGGGTGCACAGAAGAGGATGGAACAACTAGATGTCGACTTGTATGGGACCATCTGGCCGTGCTGATGTCCAGCCCCAGGATGAGCCCTGCTCAGACATGTCTGTGCTGAAGGAAAGGTGGACCAGTTAGTTGGGAGAGAATGTTTCTCTCCCTGCCTTCACATAGTAGGGAAGTTAATTTTCCTCCCATTTCCCATTCCATTAATTTGAATTGATTTTACAGGTGATCCAAGCTAAGGCAAGCTGTTGGGAAAGCAGCCTGAGTCATTCCTATTGAATCCACAGAATACCTGCCTGTGCATTATTGCTGCTGCTCTCAAGGCTGGTTCCCATCCAGTGTCACAGCAGTTAGGCAGAACTAAAAAAGCAGTTTGGAGGCAAATTGCCCAAGTGTTCTGCACTTCCCCATGCCCTCCCTGAGCTGTAGCTCTTATTGCCACCTTGGAAAGCAGAGGGAAGCCAAGCCCTGTGCTCACCTGGCCCTGACCTTTCAGCTGAGATCTTCCATGAAGAGGGGCAGTTCCTGACTTCTCACCAAGGGGAGATTCAGGCAGACAAACAACATTTAGACATATGAATAGCAGACCTCTCATTCCAATGTTAGGTTTAGGAAAGCCAAGAACTCCCTCCTGACCCATCCACATGGGCACTGCTGCTCTCGGACCAATGCCGGGGAACCCATCGGTCAGAACATGCTGACCAGTGACTTCTCCAGCCTGAGTCTGGATTGAGTGATGGAGGAGGCAGTTCTGGTTCCACCCAGTCTCTGAAGGATTTGATATCGTACTGCCAAAAGAAAACAGCATAAATCATCTCGGACTCCCTTGGAGGGAAAGTGCAGTGAGGGTGGAGCAAGAGGACATGAGGGCGAACACTGCCTTAGACTGGAGTGGTACAAAAATCACCTCCAAGCTGCCTTCAGAGCTCGAGAGGTGGGTGGCTCTGTCAAGGCCACGCCATGTGATTTCTTGCAAGAGAGGGTGCCCGAGGAGTGCTGCTGGGGTGATGCTGAATAGAGCCCAGGATGGCCCAGGGGTTTACGCTGTTTCCAGTGAGATGTGTTCGCATGTTTATGAAATCTAACTCCCTGGGTGATGTCATGACATGATGAGAAACTGGGTTATAAATTAAAGGAAGGAAAAAAAATAGACCCCAGTGTGGTCAGATGATGGCAATAAATTCAGATAACAGCTCATCAGTGCCTCTTCCCTTTTTCTTGTATGTGTATGCATTTTTTTTTCCAGTTGGGAGAAGAGCTGGTGAGAAACAGCTGTTTTTCATTTGTTCTCCATCCACATCTGATTAGATAGTCCTCCTTCTGCCCACTGAGACGTGCTGGGGATCTCTTCCAGCCCCTGTGCTCACTCATTTTCTGGGGCATCAAGGAGTTTGGGACTGCTGGAGCTTTGTTTCACAAGCTCACAGCATTTCAAAGGTACAAAGGGCTCCTTCATGACCAAAGGGCTTAGGTCCCACTGGGCCAAAGGGCACGGCCAGATGCTGCAGTGGGGCTGTCTACGAGGTGCTGTGGGTTTGGGCCTGGGAAGGCAGCAGTGGGGATGTGTTTCTCTCCCTGACATTAAGCTACTGCTTTAGGTTTAGGCAGTTCTGGGGCTCTGCAGCCCAAGAGGAGGGACGTTTCTCTCCAGGCTCTGTGAATGTGTTCACCGCTGGGGCTGACGTGGAGGGAGCTGTGCTGCAAGGAAGAAAGTGTGTTGTGGTTTTGGACCAGTGGGAGAGGACAACCTAATGGTTAGGTGGGTAGTATGGGAGTGTGGAGAGACCAAGGTGAAAGCAGGGACAGGCGTCCTTCTGAATGCATTGCTTCCTAAAGGTGAAACAATAAAATGGTGAGCTTCTGGATTGCTGAAGCCAGTATGGAAACTCCCATCAGCTCCACTGAACATCAAGTCAAACCTTTCCAGGCCAAGCCTATATTTCTTCACACTGTGCTACTGGAGGACTCCCATCAAAGCATTTTGCAGGCGGTTGTCTTCTTTCAGGAGACACGTGTAAGTGTTTCGCTCAGGGCAAGGAGCCTGTTCTGGTCCTGTCCTGCCTTTGCCTTCCCTCACTACACAACTGGTTGGCAAGATTTAGATGTCTAGTCCTCTTTTTGCTGCTGCAGCTGCTGTTGGTGACTGGACCCTTAGTGCAGACATAAACCATTAGCAAGGGTGGTTGGTCATGGGATGGATGAACTCTTCACCAAAACAAAACGGAACCAGAGTTTCTTGGGTCAGCAGCCCACCTCGAGCACAAGGGAGCCTGAGAACTTTTCCTTCTTCTTTGCTAGGTGGGAAGGGGATCTCCCATGGCAAGTCTGAAGATGTGTTGTTCAGCTCCTGGTGCTGTGCCCGGGCAAGTCCTGACCGTGTTCCCGTCATGTGCTGAGCAGTGAACTTGCAGCTCACGTAACCCTCACCTGTAACTGATGGCAGTGATGGGCTCTGCAGCTTTGCCTCAGGTTCCCAAGTTAATTTCTGGGAGTCCCGGGTGAACTCCTGTGCCACGGATGAGTGGGGATTGCAGAGCCCCCAAAGATGAGGTTCCTGGAGAAGAAGGGGATGTGACCTTCCTGTATGTCAAATGCAAACCTGGAAATAGGAAGGTGGGAAATGTTCTTGAACTTACCTCAGAAATGAGTTTTCTGTGGGTCAGCTTAAATTTCTGGCAAAAATTCACAGCTGATTTATTCCAAACTTGTTTCCACATTCCCTTTAATCCAAGCAGCTTGCATGCTAAAAGCCATGGAGGCAATTTCACCCCATGCAAACAATCAGCCAATGTCCACGTGCCCCTCGGGTGTGTGCTGAGCCCTGGAGGTTTCCACACCAATGGGAGGATGAAGGGGGATTTACCCTGCCCAGGTGCTGGGGATGATACAAAACTTGGCTGTGTTGCTGCTGCTCTGGCCTGCAGTGGCCATGTTGATGCAAAACCTCCATCTGACTCTGTATCAACAAGTTCAGTTCTGAAAAGAAGGATAACTTGTTTTATTTTACCAAAGCTTTGTGAGATAGGGAGGTTTCCGGATAGGATCTGCAATGCTCAGGTTCAGGTATCAGTTGCATAATTTCCTGTGTTATTTCAACACTCGGGTCTTTTTCCTTTTTTTCCTTTACTTTCTTTCTTCTTCTTTTTTTTTTTTTTTTTTTAATGAGCTTTTTTGCATACTGGAGAAGTCTTATATAAGCATATGTTGGGCTGGAAAATTTTTTTTCAAGTATTTTTTTTGGCAGGGAACTCCTGGCACATGATACAACACTCAGAGCCATCAACTGTAGCTGTGATGCAGATGTTCATTGCCTGTATAATCTTTCTCATATCAAGCAATTACCCTGAGCCAATTTCTTTATTTTAAGCACCTTGTTGTGGGAATGGAGCAGTAAATGCTTGAATTGCTGAGTTTTCTTATACCTTTTTACAGTACACAAACAAAAAATTCAGCACAGGACCTCGGTGAAAATCAAGCGAGGGGAGTGTTTCAGATAAGATAAGACAGCCACTAATTGAGAAATTTTTTTTAAAAGTCCCTCTTGAAAGATACACTGGAGGAGTGCCAATAGCACATAGCTGCATGGAGACTAAATAAAACCAGGTGAGTTTTCTGCCATTGTGGAGTATCAAATGTGATTTCCATTTGTGATGGATGTGCTGTTTCTGCCAAGATCATCTGGAGGTTTTCATTTTAGGACTTATTATTTTTGCTGGCCTAATATAGAGCTGCAGCCCAGAGAGCTAAAAGGGAATGTTGCAGCAATGACATTCACAGCAGATGACAAAAAATGGCTTTATCAGCCCAAAAGGCTCTTCCTGGGAGAAGATATTTCTATCTCAAGTGTAGGTTTTAGGATTGCTTTGAATGCAAAACAAATGGGAGAATCTGATGAGAGGAAGCATTAGCATTGATCTTCACTGCAGAGTCACCAGGTAACATCCTTTCCAATTAAGAATCTGGCTCACTCCAAAAATATCATTCAAAAACTAGGCGTGAACTGGAGATGTAGATCAGGCTGTTTTGCACTTCTGAAGCGATTACAGGGCGGCTGGCAAGCTGCCCTCCAACAAGAAAAACACCAATCAGAGAAGGTGTCTCTCTCCCGGAGCGATGCGCAGGGTGGAGCAGGGCTGGAGGGCTGCGGGGTGTTGGGACGCGGGGCTCTGCCCTGGGTCAGCAGAGCTGCCGCGGTGGGTGTGTGTCACCGGGGCGATGCTCAGCTCCCGCCCAGTCTCCGTGCCAGCCTCCTCCAGTTCAGGAGCCCCAGGATCTCCGTGCAGCCACACGCAAGGCTGTGTGTGATGTTCGGAGGAGCCTACCAGTCCGGCTGTGAAGTTCACGCTAAGTGAGCATCACATGCAGGAGATTTGGGAGCAGCCCTTCGCTGCGGCTTGGAGCGCACCGAGTTCACTTGAGCGAGTGCTCAGGGGCTTGCCTGGAGCAAGGCCCAAAGGAGATCCACTTACATGAATAACAAGCGTATGCAGTGAAAATAGTTAACACTAATGATGTTCTGAAAGGGGTATTAAACTTTCTGCTTCAGGGCTAAGCAATCTGGCTCTAATAGGCCAGAATTAAATATAACTTGCTGAAAAATGAGTCCAGATCTGCTACTGGATCAGGTGGTGGGAGCCCTGAGACATAATATTCTCCTGGAATCATGAGTTTGGCATTTTTCAGGCTTTTGCAGATGGACTGGAGCTGATTTCTGAGCAGCAGTTGTTTACTTGTAAAAATGTCACATAACTGAATGTCAGCTTTCTTACAGGAGATCTTCACAGCAGAGGGCTCAAAAGAAGGGAAGCCTCCTGCAAAATCGATACCCCTTTTGGAAAATGTACAAGCATTTACATGCTCTGTGCCTGCTGCTCGAGATATGAATAGTAATTCATTAAAATAAAGTAATTCATTAAAATCTCATTTGGGTGCTCATGGACTAGGGAAGAAAGAGGGGAAAGGAAGTGCAGACATGACAACCCATCGTGGTCCTTACAGCTGCCCAGAATGTGTCCTCTTACCACGGAGTGTCCACAGCAAGCTGGATATACTGGTGCAGCAGCTGTGGGCTGGAGTGAAAAAAACTTATGGGAGAACCCACCTCTCCTTTTCAGGTAACTGAATGCTCTTATTTGACCCTGTGCCTCACAGTGCACGTGGGGCACCTGAGCCAGACCTGGTCACATTCCCAGGTGTGACCCGAGATGTTGGGATCCAGTCTGTGCCTCTGGAGCATGGCCCTGAGGTGTGTGGTGTGTCGAGGTGCTGGACTCAGTGAGAACACCAGGGGCTCTGACTTGCCTCTGTGGAGCAAAAGACCTGAATATTTCCTGGATGTTCTCATCCTGTCACAGGGATTTTTGCTGAGGCCAAGGTCATGCCACACAGAAGTGGCACTGTCACTGACATCCTGCTGGGCAGTTTCTTTCCCTGAAAAGCCAAATTCCCTGACTGATCCATGTCCACATGCCATTGCTTGACTTCAGCAGAAGAAGTTCTGACTGGCCCATCTTATCTGCTCTCTGTGCCTGTCTTCTGGGAGTCACTACCTTGGATCCATGGTTTGTTCCATTTTTCCCTAACCAATTCTGGATTAAACTGTAAGAAATTATTAGAAATAAGAAATGATTAAAACACACTTTTTGTGTTGAAGAAGGAGTGATGACACAAAGAAAGAAAGATTATGAGTTAGAGGGGACAGTGATTTCTGGAAGAGCTTGAGGGGAGCACTCACATACCTGGCACCCCAAAAGTGTGTATGACTCTGGTCTGTGTCTCCACGTGTTGGAATATAAGAGTTCTTTAGTCCTATTCCCCCTGTTGTGGCTCAATTGGAGCAAAAGCCCTTAATTCAGCAAAGCCTGAATTGAGCCCATCTCAAGACTGCAGAGCAGTTTAGCTCCCTGACCCAGAGTCAGGAGAGGAGCTGCTGCAGCAGCAAGGACAGCAGTGGTGACAGTGGCCTTGAGGCCACAGCAGATCTGGTGGGACACTCGTGTTGGGGTTGTCCAAGGGGAAAGGGATCATTCCAGGAGAGCCGTGGTTGCAGCAGTGTGCTTTGTAACCACCCCTGCACATCTGGGTTCTCAACACCCTCCCACCAGCCCCTTGCTGGGCCCAGGATCAAGAGGTATTATTTAGATATTTGCTTGCTATTCTGAAGTTATTCAATTGTTTCTGGAATAGCTGAATCTACGCTGGGATTTTGTAGGGGTTTTGCAAGAGCCTCTGTAGTGGACAGAAATTCTCAAATGGTCCAGGGAAGGTTCTTCTGAGAACTGTTGTCAGTGGTGTTGGTTGGCACCGCTTCTTCCCTCTGACAGATTGTGCTACTCCCTTCCAGAACTTCCATTCACAGGAGACTCTGGTAGCCTGCTGCTTCCTAGATAAAAAAGCCAACTAGCAGCCTGTTCCTTCTCCTCACCAGATTCAAAATGTGATTTCTTCAGAGACGGGATCTTATCTATTGCTCAACTTTGGTGTAATTTTGCAGATTTCTTTTTCCTCTTTTTCACCAAGCCATTCTTTTCTGCACTTATTATTGGGATATGTAAAGATTCATTATGCTTCTTTCCTAAAGAGATGGTAGGAAATAGATGAATTTGTAAATGTGGGTCTAATGGGTTTGATTTTGATTTCGTTTTCTTTCCCCTGAAAGAAAAGAACTATGAGACAGGCTCAAAGCATGAGGCAGGCTCAAAGCAAGCTGAGCCTGCTGGAAGCCAAAGGTAAAACATCCATAGTCCTCCCTCAGAGGGAGCAAAATAAATTTCAGGACAGAAATGAATGGACACAGAGTAAGTATGAATTTGGCTTCTTGTTCCACAAGAATGCAAGAAATCATGCAGCATAAGAAAGTCAGACAATGCAAACCTCACATAAATCTGGGGAGAAATTTAACCCCAAATACTTGCTGGCCTTCACTGATGCTCCCCTTCATCTTACCAGTATTTTATTCTTCTGAAATCCAGCCCCACCACTGGCAAATCTTCAGAGAAGTCAGTTCTTGCACAAACAGCAAAGCAGACTCCCTTCCCACTAATTTAGGTGGTGTTTCCAGTCCATGGCCAGAGGACACAGGGACAGGGACCCGGTGTGTTTTCCTCCAGGACCAGGCTTGAGGCTAGTCTGGAATACATTAATTTCCCTGGTGGGCAGATCTAGCCCTTCCTGTGTGTCAAATTCAGAGCCAGATCAGGGGAAAATTCAGAAATTTCATCTGGTTGTCCTGTGGGGAACAGACTTATGGTCCTGAGTCTTTCACCCCATGCCACATCCAGTGTTGTCCAAGGGCTGCACCCTGCCACTGCCTCTCCTGATTGTATTTTACAGAGACTGTCCGGATGTGGCTCAGTCCCATTTCAATTTAATGAAGTGAAATTAAACACAATGATATCTGGCACCGTCCACCTCCTGTTGTGACTATCAACTCCTGCAGCAGCATCTGCGGTGATCCAACCACCCAGCGACCTTGGGATCACTGCTGCCTTTGATCTTTTCTTGTCCAGCCAAGATGTAAATTGGTGGAGGCCACACAGGAGGCAGGAGGAAAAGGTGAACTTGTTTCACTTCTGCAGGTTGGATGAGCAGGACAAGAAAGTGATTTTAGGCAAATAAGCAGCTTGTAGGGATATGGGGGAGGACAAAAGCTGGAAGTTGCAGATAGGAATCGAGGTGGGATGGCAGTGGAGGTGAGAGTGATTGTGGAAACCCTTTCCAGAAGCAGCCAAGGTGTCTTAGGTGCTTCTATAGCACTTGGCCAAACAGTGACAAAAAGGAGCCAAAGCAAAAAGGAACATCTGCTGCCCTTACACCATCAAGCTGGCAAACTGGACAAGCTGGCGTGGAAGTCCCTGGGGTGTCTTGGAGGTTTGTTTTTACCTAAAGGCTGGGCAATTAGACAGTGCAATCCCATTTCTATGGAGAGGCAGAAACCAGAGCTTGTGCCCAGAAAATGGGCTGGAAAAGCTGAGAAAGGGACCAGCAGTGCAGTGTTGTTAATGTGAGGTGAGCTTAAATACACGGTAGTGAAGGGGGCCTGGCACAGGAGCTGGGGGGCTGGGTGTAGAGGGGCTGCACTCCAGAGCAGGGCAGAGCACATGCTAACAGGATATGATGGGAAAGAGCCCTTTCCAATCTGGCTGACCCTGACCAGTTCAGTTAGAATAAGCACTGGAATTACAACAAAGATTTGGTCCTGATGAAGCAGAAAAGCCTTTGGACATGTCTTTTTCCATGAAAGGCCAGTTTGTTCTCAGTATAACCCACAGTACCTCTCTAGGTGTAGGACTTGTTGGTAATGTGCAGATACATTATTCCTTTAATAAAGGCAAATGAACACAAGGAATGTGAATGTGTCTGCTTAATCTTCAGCTTGTATAACCTGCAAAGAGTGAAATGGAAAAACGCTCAGCTGATGTTCCAGACATCAGACAACAGATTTTCTCCACGTGGATCTGGTGCACACATCCAGCCCTAATATGCTTCTAAGAATCCCTGTCTGAGTCCTGGAAAAAAAACCCCAACCACTCCATATCAGGAGAGGCCAATTGAAGATCCAGCACATGCAGCCTGTGCTGTTCACATTTCCAGGTTCTGAATCATTTCCTCCATTCACGTGGCCATCTCACCCCATCTGGGTTTGGGCCTGTCCAGATCTCTGATCCCTTCACTTCCTGAGCTGTGCAGGCTTCGAGTGCTGCCCTGGCTGTGCTGCCGTGGCTGGAGATGAGTTCTTGGTGGACTGTGAGCAGAAGCATCCCTGGGTTTGGGAGAAGTTGGCTGCCCTGGCTGGATCCCTTGGGGCACGGTAGGTGGAGAGTCTCCAGAGGGCCATAATGCACAGCCCCATTTAGGAGGAGAACAGAGAAACCTCTTCCCCCAGTGCTGGATTTATCCCAAGGTAACTCCTCCAGCGGTGTGTAGAATCTCCCTGACCCTGGGATAGCTCCTCCTGAAGCTCCTGGATCCATGAGATGGACATAGCTCTGGGTGCAGAGAGTGGTGGGAGGGAGAGAGGTGGGGCGAGGGGGTGAATCTCCCGACAAGGGGTGAGTGTTGACCTGGCCCTGGAAAGGGGGCTATCCCCAACCAATGTTGGCAATGTTCTTGCTGTTGGAATACAAAATATGAGTGACTTGGGCTGGGATTTATCTGCTTCCTTCCAAGTCCTTTCCTCTGCTCACGCCCTTGAAAGCTGTGAGGGCAGAACAGGCTACACATCCTGCAGACCCAAAAATACTCCGGCTGATGCCTTGAGGAAGAACTATCTTTTACAATTGATCAGCTGCCAGAAATTCTCTTCAGCTTCTCTGGTGTCTCCCCATGCTGTCCAACACACTAGATGTATTTTGGAGCATCTGGGTCTTCACTAGATTTAAACAACCAGACCTTTGAGAATTGAGGCATCTGAGGAGCCAACCTGTCCTTGGCTGAGAAGAAAATGTTTGCACAAGGAAAAGTGAAAACAACACATAAAAAGGTGAAATAACAGATTTCAGGGAAGTTTGTCATTAACATCTCTGGGCCGCCCAGCAGTAAGTAACAGAGTGGCACAACCACAGGGGCAATAGCTCTGCCGTGTTAGAGGTGAAAAAAGGGCTGGTTGGGGGAAACTGAAACACACTCATTTCTTGAAGCTGTTCAGCGGCATGTGTGGAACAGGAGGTGCCCACGCCTGCCTGGTAGGACCTGCCCTGCTGGGCTTATCACTGGGAGCAGCCGCAGCACCCCCAGTCCCCAGGCCAAGGACTATTTTGGCTTGGCCAAAACAAATGGCAGTTTCCCCTCTCTTTGCAAGTCTTAAAAACATAGGTTGTCATGTGAAGGAAATTGTGCACGACAAAGATGAATGGTTGTGAAATACCATTTGCCAGAAATATTTCTGGATTCTGCAATTTAGTTGCAAATTACAGAATATTGAGTGCAGCCTTACGGGTAGGATAAAACCAACCTTCCCCTGCTGTGCTGGGGGAATATACATGACTATACCCCTCTTTTCCTTCACCCACCTCACTCCACCCAGACATTTTTAGCTCCAGAGCATTTTCAGAAGACAACATCCAGCCTCCTACAGCACGGCTGGGTCCTTGCTGGGATGAGCTGTGGCAGGGGAGCTCTGACAGCTCACATCTGCTGGCAGTATGGCCCCACACCCCTTCTGAGCTATTTCAAGATGAGCAAAATGGAGTGGTTGAACACTGCGGGTTGGTTCAGCAGTCTTGGCTATCGTGCTGGATGGCGCTGAAGCAGGCATAGCAACAGAAAAGGAATGTTCCCTGTAAAAAGATAACCATGCTTTGCCAAGGACGTGGAACAGTAAAGTTTGTTAAAGCAATCAGTATGTGTCATAATGTTTATTTAACTGAGAGCAGGGACGATGGAAAAGCATTGCAGCTGTGGAGAAGCCCAAGAGTGCTAAGGAGAGGGATGGGGAGCACAGATTTAGTAGCTGTCTTCCCTTGAAAAAAGAAAACAAGCTGTGCTATCAGGCAATCGATGGGGCAGATAGCGGGAGAGCACAAAAGGTAGCTGCTGACTGCTGGCTCTTGTGGAGGGGTGAGGTTAGAGTTTTATTATCTGAAGTTCACTTTCAGGTTAACAGCTTTGAGGATGTGGTTGCAACTCTAAAGGGAACAAATTTTAATTCTTTTCTAAACATAAGCTATTTCTGTTTGAAAGCAGATAACCTTTTTGGCTGTGTTATTTGCCAGTGGTAGATAGATAGATTGGAGCAGCAGAGTGATGCTTGAATTCCTCCAGCAAATAAAAGGGGAGAACTTGACACCACAGAGTCAGTGTGGGGCCAAATTCTGTTTTAGCCCATTTCCTGGGGAGCCCTTGCAAAGGGCAGCTTTGGTGTGACTCCTTCTGCAGGAGGCCAGAGCAGGGCAGAAACACGATGCTTGGTAATTCGTACAGCAACAGATGAAATCAAATACTCTGCTCAGTGCTCTGGCAGTGGGATCTGTTAAGCTGCAGAGCAGTGCCAGGGGATCTGGGAAACTCACTGGGCTTGCTGCAAGAGATAGACTTCCCCTACTCCACCCCACCCCAAAAAAAAGCAAAAACTTTAGCTCCATTTTTACTAACAAAAGTTAAAATTGTTTTTGGTCAAAATTGGATAATATGTGAGTTTGGGGGTTTTGTTTTTCTTACAAAAATTCAAACCTGTTTTGGGAAACACAAGCCTTTCCTTCACTCTGAAAATTGAATTTTAATGGAAGGCAAGGTTTTCTATCAATAATGGGGAAGTATTGCCTCAGTTGTTCTTGGGCCACCTAAGCCTTAGCCAGCTGAAGCACTTGCAATATGCAGAGCAGAAATAAGGCTGCACTGGTTGCCCAGGCACGAGCCACCCTCTTCCCATCCAGCTCTCCACATTGGTGTGTGAATGGAGCCCTGCAGAGACCCCCATTCCAGAGGCAGGACAGTGTCTGCTTCCAAACTGCATCTCCTCCTTCCTCAAAATACACAGCCCCTGGGAGAGCCACCGCTCAGCTCTACCTTCATGCTCCCATGCAAGGATGTGTTTCCTCCAGGGATCTGCTGGAGCAGCTCTGCAATGCTCATTGCTTTCTTCCTGCTCCTCTCTGCCGGCTCAGCTGCTATCTCTCTAACGACCTCCAGGCTTCCCAGGTTGCCCAGCAGAAAAAAACCATAAAGACCATTTCAGAGACCAAATTGCCCATAATTTACATGCCTCTCCTCACTTTGAAACGCAAGACGACTGATGATAACATCGGGAGTGACAGAAGTGGTATCTGTTGCTAATTACAAGCTGACATTATGGTCAAGCAGAGCCATGGGCCCCATCAAAAGCTTATTCAAAGTTGCTTTTTTCCCACTTCAAACACAAGCTGGACACAATGTCAGGCATTTTCCACTTTCAGAAGAAGCAATCCCTCTGAACTGGTCTTGCAATTCCTTCTTCAGGAGAAAAATTGCTCAAAGAAGGGCTAGAGGTTAAAACATCCTGGTCTTCACATGGACTGAGCTGACCCTTTAATGATGAAATTTGTTCATCTTTCATGAAGAAAAGCAGTGACCACTTTGATTTCTAAAACACCTTTCCCTTCACAGGTTCTTTCTAGCCCCTAAGGGCTCACCTGGGAATGGTCACCACACCCAGGTGGTCAACTGAGGCATGAAAGTGCACTGGGAACCTAAGGTTGCTCCATGCTGGAGCTGTACTGTGAATCCCACAGTGCTAACCCAGAGTCATGGGCAAGGAGCTCTGGTCTGTTGCTTTTCCCAGGTGAAAAGTGACAGAACGAGAGAAAATGGCCTCAAGCTGCACCAGGGGAGGTTTAGATTTGATGTTAAGAAAAATTCTTCATTGAAAGAGCTGTCAAGCACTGGAAAAAGCTGCCCAGGGAAGTGGAGGAGTCACTATCCTTGGAGGGTGTGCTGGTTTGAGACAGCGGGTGTTAGGGACCCTGTGATTTTTCTGGAAGACCTACTCGAGGAGGATTAGGATAAGGCTGTCTGTGGCTCAAGACTCCATTTTGCCNTTACCAGTTCCCACAGCTGGAATGTGTAAATACTTCCCATTCCCATTAGAGACAGGGAACAGGGGCCCAGGTGTGCATGGCCGGGCCCCTGCACATACAGGGCTGGCAGGCCCGGGGGGTGGGACTGCCCTCTCCTGCACCCACACGGGAAACCTCGCTGTGCACCAGCTCTGAGAATAAACCTCTTTACACGTGGAGACCACGGCCAGCCTCTGGTTAACCTGTGCTTATCTTCAAATCATACAGTGGGTAAGAGAGATTTAGCAGATGTGTAGATGTGGCACTTGGGGACACGGTTTAGTTGTGGGCTTGGCAGTTCTAAGTTTATGGTTAGACTTGATGGTCTTAAGGGTCTTTTCCAACCTTAATGATTCTATGATTCCTACGCCCTGTGGAACCTCTAGCAAATCCCATTAAAAGTGGTGATTAAACTCCCATTAAACCTCCCCACTGTGCTTTCCACGCTTTGCCACAGCCCAAACTGAATTCCTTCTTTCATCCTAAGGACAAACACAAAATTGTCCCACCAAGCTCAGTGGCACTCATGTGTCTGTTTTTTCCTGCAGCCATTGGCTGTGACTGGACTCTGCTGTGTAGCAAAAATTCATCCTGCCCACATTTCCACAGTGCTGTTAGATGGTGCTCCATGGAGCTCCCCTTTGGGACCTCCCTTATCTACCATGGAAAGTGTCTTCACTCCCATTCTATGAAAAGTGGGTCCAAAAATCAGGCTTAGGAGACACAGCAGTCAATGAGCAGATGGACCCTGCACTGCAAACCTGGTTCTTGTAAAAACTAAAGGAGTTTCCAACCAAAATATGCCACTGCCCCAGCTACACCGAGGGGAGAGGGGCAGCACAGAGAGCTCTCTTCACCCTGCCTGTTGGGGATAAATAAAACTGTGGGAAGACAAATTCATGGCCTGAATTTTAATGCATTCATCTGTTTCTTAGATTCCTTGAAAACAAACTCCTTGGAGCATACCTCAACACCACTCCCAGTCCCTGAGCCTGCCCAGCAATGGATGTCCCCCAGCACTGTGTGCCACACCTCAGTGGTTTGAGCTCTGCTGGCGAGTGGCATTTTGTAAAGTTTCTGCTACCCTAGTGCCCTGCAAGGAGCACACAGGCCTCCAGCACCTCCTCAGAGGTGTGCCACAGGCTGGGAGAGGTATATAATCCATGAATTGGATGCTGAAGCTTAAAGCCTGGTAAAGGCTGTGCTGTTAAATGTAAGGGTGGGAAAACTCTCTTTTTTCCTGGCAGTGAAAGGAGAGGACCTCATCAGTGCAAACCTCCAGAGGTTCTGGTCTGCAATCATGGCAAAGAGGGGTTGGCATCAAAGCAGAGAGGGGTATGGCAGGGTGGGCTCTGTACAAGAGCTAAATACTCCTGAGGGCCTTTTTCAGTTTCAGGAGGAGTCATTTGTCAAGCCCCAGTAAGATCTGTTGTGAGATTTGCTTGGTTTATGCAATCCATCATTAATGGTTCATTGGCAGCAGCACTGTGCAGATAAACCTTGCCCTTCCAGAGGAGGATGGTTGACACTTGCTGCGTCGGCTTTGGTTGGTAGAAATCACAGATTAGCTCTTTATCTCATCAAACTCAAACGTGGAAATTGATGACTCTTGTGAATTCCACCCAGGGTACTTTAGCCAGGAGAGTAATGTCAGTCAGGGTGTGGAGCCTTGGGTTTCTTTGGTGGCATGTCCAGATAGATCAAAAGCTCCAACAGACAGCTCATTGCAGGTGCTGAAACCTTTGCTTTTCTTGGGGACCCATCTCATTCCACCCATCCAGCAGAATTTCTGTCCCTTGGATGCTCCTGTCCTTCAGCACTCTGCAAGGAAATCAGTTGGCACAGGGTGAGCAGAAGCAGCTCAGGGTCAAGCACAAGGTACCCTTGCTTTGGAGGGAATATCTCCAAGTTGTGAGGCAGCAACACAGAGTAGGTTGTGTGTATTTGTGCCTTAAGTTGTTGCAGCGAATTTTACAATTGAGCAAGAGCTGAAATGCTCCAGGAAAATTGCCACAAAAGCCTTTGCCAGAGGGGTTTGTTTAGTTTACTGGACTGGTATAAACTGTAGGTAGGACTAACAAGCTCTTTCTGGAGAAAATTTCTGCCTGAGCTTATCACCATGGTCCTGCCATACTAGTGTCACTCTGTAGTCACCTGTGGTGTGGTGAGGAGGTGCTGCTGCTCTAGCCTGTGCTGCCATTCAGGGCAGGTGGGAGTGTGGGGCCTGGGACTGAGGTGGGAGCCCACTCCTCTCCTTCAGGTCTGTAGAATGAATTAAGACACCTCATCTGCAAGCTTATCCTGTTTCCTTGCTTGCAGAAGTGCTGCCTGGGAGCTGTGTCAGGGAGAGGGGCTTGGTTGGAGAACTGACAGGGTCCTGTAGAGGTGGGGGTGTTTGGAGGGTGATGAGTACATGGCTTGGGGTGACAGAAGCTGAAACAAATTTTCAGAGGAGAACTTACTAGAGCAGAAGTTTGATGGGAGTATTGAAGTTTACTAGGCTTGAGAGCAGCTAGGCCTGGGCAGGAGCCCTGGGGCTGCCTACTTAGAGGGTGCTGGTTTTCAAAGATGCAGTTTAATCCATGTGAGAGCTGTCTGTGTGGGGAGGCCTAGAGTGATGCTGGAGGTGAAACTGGCACCTTGGCAAAGTTTCCCTTTTCCTGTGGGTTTGTTTCCCCTGAAGCTGTGGAATAAAAGGGAAAATTTAGGCAGATAAGAACAATGTAGCTGAGTGCTTTGGATTTGTTTTGGATTTTATGTTTTGTTTACTTGCTGCTTGAACGTGTGACTTGCCAAGTACTGAAAATCCTGTGATTTTCCTAGAATGTGTCCAGTGTGAAGCAGTTCTTGCTGTTCTGCCTTTCCTTACCCAACAACCCTGCGGTGGATAATTGAAAGAGGCAGGAGCAGCATCTCTTACCTGGTTTAGGGCTGCAGGGAACATGTGGGTGAGGGCAGTCAGCTTTGTGAGGCAACAGCTGCCCTTTGCTGGCTTTGTGCTTGTCCACATGTGCTACAGATCCTTGTGGGCTACAAAGCAATCTTCAGAGGCTGGAGACCTACAGCCATCCCTGGGAGAGAAAGAGCAGAAGTGATGAGTGTTTGCTTATGCCACTCTTCTGGGTAATGTCTGCAAGCAAATCCCCTCTTTTTCTCTCTCTAAAGCATTTTTAGCAAGTATCAAACTTGTGTTCCCTCTGTTCCTTTTGGGAGACCAATGATGACCAATGAGGTGCATACAGTAGAGATTTTTGAGTGTCCAAAAAAAGGCAAAGAAAATGGTGAAGCCTCTGGAGAACAAGTCCTGCGAGGAGACTCTGGGGGAGCTGGGGTTGTTTATCCTGGAGAATAGGAGGCCGCCTGAAAGGAGGTTGAAATGTGAAACTGATGTCTTCTCCCAGGCAGCAAGAAATAGGACAAGAAGAAACAGCCTCAAGTTGTTCCAGGGAAGGTTTAGATTGGTTATTAGGGAAAAGATCTTCACAGAAAGGGCTATCAGCATTGGCACAGGCTGCCCAGGGAAGTGGTGGAGTCACCATCCCTGGAGGGATTTAAAAGACAGGTAGATGTAGCACTTAGGGACATGGCTTAGTGGTGGGTTGACAGTGCTGGGTTAATGGCTTGACTTGATGATCTTAAGGATCTTTTCCAACCTAACTGATTCTGAGATTCTAAAGGAAAATACTAATGGTGTTTTCTGTCCTGGGCTTTGGGAGCTCCCTCCACAAAGAACCCAACTATCTGGGGAAAAACTGGGGCGTGTTTTGGGTTGGCCTGGACAACACCTAATGAGTGAACAGTGTTCACCTCCACAGTGGAGGTGATCTGTATGGGAGTGGTGGGTGCTCAGGAACAACCATAGGCAGAGGGATGTACTTGACTGGGGCTCTGGCTGCTCCCTGTGGCTGCAGGGATAGTGATTCTGTGGTGCGGGCAGAGCTCCCAGGGAGCCCCTGCTGCACCAGGTCCCTTTGGGCTGGCTTGGCTTTGCAGTTGGCTTTACAGGAGTGCTCTGGTGCTGGTCTCTGCAAGCCATTCCCTCTTCACGACCACAAAAGCAGTTCTCAGACAGCCCTCACCCCTGTGGCAGCAAACACCAGCACATACATGTGTACGTACACACTCCACCCCAGAGCACTGCTGGAAGCTCAGCACGGGCTGAGGAGTCCTGTGATGGGCCACTGCTCTGCTCAGGAAGGGCTGGCCCAGCATTAGCTAATTCTGCAGCAGTGTAGACAGGCAGCACCTTGTCAAGGGGAGAGGTGTCAAACTGTGAAACCCGGTGCCCCTCTGACCGAGGGTTGCAGGAGGAGCTGCTGCTCTGCCCTTGTGGGCTCGTTCTACAGCAGGAGATGTTGCAGACAGCTCAGGCAACTGGGAGCAGAGAAAAGCTCTTCTCAGCTCTGGTTTTGACTCAGTGGCTGAGACAGAGAGGCAGACTGGGCCTTGTTTAGCCTGTTTTTAGAATGGGGGAGATGCCACACAGCAAAAGGCTGTGTCAGCCCCTTCCTTGTGGTCTGTGGAGTCTCCGCCTTGGGATGCTTTGAGGAGTGCGGTGCATGTCACAGGCTGTGGAGTGGGGCTGCTGTGGTGCAGGATGGTTCCCTTCCAGTCCAGGTGATTTGAATGGCTCTACTTTAAAAGTCCTGAAATGTACCTCTACCTGTGGTTTATCCTTTCCCTGCCCTAATCCCATCCAGCTGGTTAGGCTGGGAATTTTGCTCTGTGAATACCTCTGCTGGATGTTTGAGAAAGCTGAAATGTCAGATTGACCTTTTGAGGTTTTTCTTTTCTCAAGGAAGAAGGTTTCTATACAATTCATGTCATGAATCAATCCAAAGAAATGCATTTTTCTGCACCAGTTAAAGAAAAGATCATTAAACCTAACAAATGTTTCCCAGCCTGCCTGCACTTTCACGCAGTGTTCAGCTATAAGTATGACCTGTGCTTATAACAACATAAACAACGTGCTCCTCAAAAGCAGGACAGACTATACACCTCTTTTGATTTTTAAACTGCCCAAGAAATAGATATACACATTCCTAATATGTTTACTTAAGCAGGAAGCAGATGAATAGTTTGAGATAATGTTTCAGCCTATTGTGAGTTATATGTGCCCCAAAGATTGTTTCTTTTATGTAGTAATTTTTCAAACACAGAGAGAAAAAGCTGAAAAATCTTGTCAATTCCTTAATTCTTGGGAAGATTTGCAGGAATTTCCACTGTGTTTCCCCCTCAAAGTGATATTTGAGATCACTGATAAGGGGAAAAGAAGATTAAATAGTCCTAATTCTTTTCATGTATTATGGAGACTAATTCCTCTTGTTCTCAGCATCATGTCCAGCTGACTGGCTTGATGCTGATTTTCCGTGCTTGTAGGGAGATCTGAGGGGTGATATGAGTTTGAGGGTCTAGAGAAGAAGAGGATCAATTTAAAGAAGGAAGATGCTAATTTGTAGGCAAAGAGTGTTCCAGACTTGATCACACCCTAAGTTTCTGCTGGGCTTTTTCCCCCTCCTCTGCTGAAATATCTTTTGGCTGACATCACCACTGGAATGGGACATCAGAGTGGGTTTAAAATGCTACTGAACTTGAGTGCTCTGGCAGCTGATGAAGCCTCATCTCTGACAGGGCGATAAGTGGTCCACAGGCACAGCTGAGGAAGACCACATGGAACATTTCTGTGGCACCTGGAGACAGGCTGGCTGAAGCTTCTCTATCTTTGAAAACCACCCCAGATTGGGCAAATGACCAGTTTTGTGCAAGTCAGCCTGCTAAGGAGAGGGTGACAGGAGTTGTCCTATGCGTGCTTGTCACTGGTCAGAGGGATGAGTCTCCATTGCCACGTCCTCCCCATGACTGTGCAGTGAGGTCTAGGGCAATCCTCCTCCCATCCCCCCTGAGTGCTCTTCGATGTTATGGGCTCCTCAGGGTGGGAGAAATTCCTGCACAGGTTTCTGAGGGTCCTGCTGTAGCCCAGCCCTGGGTACAGCTCCTTGCCCCACCCTTGCTTGCAGCAAGGGCCAAGATGCCAAAAATTGCGAAATGCAAAACAGCAAACAGGCTCATTGGGGCAAAATTCTTCCCTTGGCCATGCTTGAGCACCTGTGTTGAATTCTATTTTTGCCTCCAGGTTGGTCAGGACAACTATTTATCCTTTTGCGCACGGGCGAGCGCTGCCCTGGTGGGTGTGGGAGACCCCTGAACTCACTGGGTGCTGGAAGCAGGCAGAAGAAAGATTAATTGTTTAACTTGTGACATGCTTAGATGGGCTACAAATAGCTTGGCTGGTGTGTATTGTTTCCTCTCATCACCCCTGCGTGTCTCGCCCAGGGCCATGGAAACCCGGAGGGACCATGGTCTGCGCCCATGGCAACGCTCCTCGGGTGCCATTTCCCCTCAGCCCCTGGTGCTGAGCTGTTGTGCTGGCTGGAGACCACAATTAAGGCAAAGAGGAGAAGCTTGGGACTCTTGGTGTCAGGAGGAAATTAAAGCTGGGTGAAGAATGAGGATCTGATGGTGGTTTCCCCAGCCTGGGATCCTGTCCTGAGTCAATGGGGACACTCAAAGTCTGAGGAGCAGCTTTGTGGGGTGTCCTAAATTTGACAGACAGATCTCTGATGGGCAGATAAAAGGCAAGGATATATAAGGAAATAATTGCCATGCGGCTGGAGTCTAATTAAAATGGTGGTTGTTGATCAAAAGTGAAAAGAAAAATGCAGCCTGAGAAAAGACACATGTGAGCAAACAGACAGGAGGAATTCCCCTCCAGCTGAGAGGGGAAAGGGGGGTGGAGGCTAGCTCCGTCCTCTTCCAGGGCCTGGGGTGGGTCCTGGAGGCAGGACCATGCAACCTACAGCTCACCACTTTGGGGCAGAGTCTTTCTTGGGGTCCTCCTTCAGCAGCATGTGGAGGTGCCTGCTCAGACCTATCTGATAAGCAGGGAAATAGGTGCTTTGGGCAAGTGCTCCAGTGCCCAGCATGGTTCATGGGATGCAGATGCCATGACTTAGGTCAGTGGGATTAGAAATGTTCCAAATGGCTGAAGATCTTACTTGTCCAGCTCTGTGGATGAGTCCTTTTAGGCTGCAACTCTTACAGCTGCCTTAGGACATGTTGATCACTTAGTGTAGGGACAGCTGAACTGGCCCTTCAAGGGTTGACCGCAGCCTGAGGCACTTCATGACATGTCCCAGGCTTGTCCTCCCACCCAAACACCATTTAAAGTTAGAAAACAGCTTTATCTGTGTCCCTGGCACTCCACCACTCTGCATGTCATTTCTCAACCCTTGATGTGGTGTAAACACAGCAGTGGGTGCAGTGACTTCAGGTTGGCTGGGGTTTCAGAAGGTTTGGCACGTGGACTGTCCCCCAGTGGGGATGGTCTGCTGGGAGGGATGGTAGGAGCTGCAAGGGATGGGGGAGATGTTCTGCTCCCCATTTGCTTGACACTGACTCTGCCAAGGACTTGGGGCTGCTTGTGGGAGCCGAGTAGCTGACACAGGGAGAGGCAACTGCACAGCCACTCTCATTAGGGCTGTTTGCTTTCCGCAGTGAACTGTGTGTCACACTGAAAACTGATACTGCAGAGTGAGAACAGTGTCCTCTCTTCCCCCACCCCCTCGTGAAGGGGAAGCATATATTTACTTGTCAAGAGATACGAGTGACTTGGTGAAATAATAACATGGTTGTTTAAGAAGCAAAAATTCCCAAGTAGGAAGAAAAAGTAGAGGTTTTATGCTTTTCATCACATTTTGCTTTCGCTAAGCACAAATATAAGCCCAGCAGTAAGGAACTTGCTCCTGAGGGGCTTGTGACTGATAGAGGAGGTGGCATAGGCAGCACAGAGCTGAGTTTGGCCGTGCTGGTGTGTGGATAAGTAAACTATACTGAGTATTTTAAACAACTCAGTTGTAATCCCATTGGAATTGTCATTGAATGGACAGAGAGACCTTGTGATGTGGTTAGAATAAGTATCCAAACTTCCTGATCCTTGCAGTAAATTACAGCTGGGAAAAGAAGTTTTGCAAGAAATGGGCCATCTCTGAAGTTTTCTGATGCCTCGTGCTGCTCCTCTGAATGCTGGTAAGAAAGGGCAGGGGTTTTGACACTGGAAACCACTGGCAGCTCTGTTTGCATTTCATTCTTCACTTGTAAGTGCACTCCATGCATCTTTGTGTGAAATCCTCCTATATTCAAACAAAATTTTGTGCAGCGGTACTAGGGCAAATTGAAATAAAGATAAAACTAAACACAGGAGTAACCTACAGCAAGCTGAAATGACTTTGTTGAGCTGCACCTTTCCTTAAGGAAAGGTGTGTCCAGCACCCTGGCACAGTGTCTTTATACATCTATGTCATTTTTTTCCCCGTCATGTTACTCCAGTGCCTGTCTTGTGTCGAGATCCATTGGGTTAAGTGCACTGTGTCTGCAGTCGCAACAAAGCTCAAAGGGAGCTCCAAGCATTTGCCCTCTGTCCTTATTTTGATATAGTCTAATTCACTTTAAATTTTGTATGAATTTCCCTCTCCGTGCCCTACTTACCCTCCCCTCTGCTGCATCTGTCTGCTGTGCTCAGAGGTGTCGCCAGCGCTATCTTGGGAAGGAGCTGGAGTCAGTGCCCTGGTAAATTATCTCGTGTTTGTTCAGTGTGAAGCATTGCACTGTTTCCAGCTGTATTGTTGTTCTTGGCTTGAAAGTTTCTTGCTGTTTTCTAATTTGAACCCAAGGCCTGGTTCCCTGATGTCTGCAGTGGTCTGACCATGCACAGCCCAGTGCGTACCAGCCAGACAGGGAACTTGGCTCCAGCCAGAGGGCTAAAAAGTGAGTCTGTGGTGTTTAATCTTTGCTTGGAGTAACGAGGACACGTGGGTTTGGTCAGATGGCTGAGCTAGAGTGGACAGGGACTGATGGAAGAGATTTTGTCATATGGTCTTGGCTCTGTAATAGGCATCCTGCATATGTGTGCTCTGCTTCAGTGCCTGTGATGTAAGGCAGGATGAGGATAAGCCTGATCTATTGTGTAAGAATCAAGCAGTGGTGAGAGGATTATTTCTCAGCAGTGCTAGAACTGTTTCATTTTCCATTGATTTTTCTTTTAATTTTCCCCCTAAATCTTCTATATGGGTATAAATGCACAGAGAACACATTTAAATATAGGGCTCTGCAGCTCTCTAAACAAACCATAAATCCACACCTTGATGTGGAATCAAGAAGTTAGTCATGTCAGCTGGATTTTAAACATGTTTTGAAACTTAGTAAAGGAACATTTTGTAGGAAAATTGTGGTGCCTTCAGTGGTGTCACCTTCCAGCCCATGGGATGGGCAGAGCAGTGCCCAGCAGAGCTCTGCATAAGGAGGGGCTCAAGGAAGGAAAACTACTTGGCTTCTCACATCCAGCATCTAAATAAAATGCGCTTGGTATGATTCTCCTACTGGGCTTCACAGACGCAGGAATGAAGCCCAAATGAGAAAAACATCAGGAGTGGGGACAAAAAAAATTACTTGGCTTAGGTTTGGTAAGGGAAAACTCTGGAATAAGAATGGACTATGCTGTTGCAGCAGCTGATTCAGCCTGGTATCCAGGCTGGAAGAGGATTATGGGTTGATTCTGGCACCTGGCTGTTAAAATGCTGGATTTTTAAATGGAAACAGTTGCTACTGGCTATCCCATTCACAGTTTATTTTACTCATTCATTAGCTCTGGGTGAACCCAGATTTATCCACAGTAGCTGGCCAGAATGGGCTTTCAGAAGACTGGTCCAGATGATTTGGTGTGAAGAAAACTGGATTTGGCCCCAGTTGAAAGCAAGTGGTATCATATGTTGATGGAGCAAACCTGCAAAAATTACTAGTATCAAGAGTCACAGACAGATTCATTAAAACTTCTCAACTTGGATGAATACACCAAATTATTGGTATTTCAAAGGTGCTTGAACTAATGTTGGATGCAAAGTAATGCTATCTCTGGAAAATAAATTTAGCTTCCACTGTGGAGTAGAGTAATCACGGGGTTCAGGTCAGGCATGAGTGATAATATTTTTTAAAGTATTTCATTTTTCAAGAATTGTCTCTATTCTGGAAATGTGCTTGTCCTGTGCTGGCTATTCCAAAGTCCTGGAGTGAACCTGTACCCACTGGCACCTGTCTATCCTGGGTGGTCTGCATTCAGAACCAAACCTAGGGCTTCCTACAGGATCCCAAAGTTCACTTTGGATTTATGCCAGAAAGATGCACTTAATCCTTTGATTTAATGGGGGTTTCTCGTCAAGGCAATGATGAATCTAGGCATGTAGAACTAATTTTTATGCACTGCATCCCCGATTAAAACCAATGAAACTAAAACAAAGCTACATCTGATTTTATATGGAGAAAACTAGGTATTTTAAGTTTTACTGTTAAATGGCATAGGGGTGCGGGTGAAATTTACATAGTACCTTATATAAATCACCATTTAGGTTTCTCAGGCCTCTGCAATCACAGCTAGTGAGCAACCCCTGCTCCCACAGCTACGCTGATGTCACTGGTGTTGCATATATAAGGACACAAGCTAAAGCCAATTCATGATGAATTCCACCCGAGGACACAGCCAGAGCAGTGCCTGCCAACCAAAGGATGAGGTCATTGCAGGAATTCTTTACATTCTGCCTTCTGCACAGGGTGCCTGAGCAACCAGCGTAAAACTATAACAATAACCAACACATGGGAAGCTCTAAATGGCACTGGGTGTGTTTTTACTCCCCCTGACCTGCTCCCCAGCAGAAAATGGAGAGAATAAACTGTTAAATTAGGTCCTTTCTTGACGGAGACTATATAAGCCCTGCAGAAAGCTCTATTACTCGTTAGGAGTGCGTATACAGGGGGCTGCAGGGGCTCAGGCCCCAGCCCGTCCTTACTCTCTGTGGTATCCGTACTGCAGGCTGTGTGATGGAGGGGCTTGTGAGCTGTTCTGAAGCTCTGCCATCCATGCTGTGGCTTATTAACCATAAATAAAACTAATTCTGTGAGTTCTGAAACTGCTAGAGCTCAGTTTACTGTTGATTGGTGTCTAGTGGCTCGTTCAAGTTTTATTAATTGTATTAAAACTACAGCATGAGCTCTGTTGTCCTTAGAAGTCCGAAAATCCAGACCAATAAGAATTGTTGCTGGAGTAGGTTCCTCAGGGTATGACAATCCTGACCAGAGGCTTTCCCTCCCCAAGGTGGGGGCATGCCTAACCTCTTCCCCTACTCCAAGAGGTTTTTCCTGGTGTGCAAAGCATTGTTTTTTATGCTACTGCCTTTCCTTCACTGGGGATATCAATCGAGCTCTCTTTCCTTCTATCCACTTACTTTCTGTTGCCAAAAGTGAAGTAAGTTAATATCCCAGACCTGTAGCCCTTGTTGGATGTGGATGACAGGCCCTAACTCTGGATATGATGCAGCGAATGTGCAGTGCGACTGCATAAACCTTGTTTCATTTGGAAAGTGGGATAAAAGACCTCAGTAATGTATTTGAATCCTTGTGATTAATGAACAGAGCCAAAGAGTCTTCATTTTGCTCGTGGCTATTCTCTGGACAAAGGCTGTCTGTATTTGACAATTTTATTATTTGCTCCTGTTTATTCTTTTATTTCCAGTACAGGAGGCTTCATAGTTTTTTCCATAGATATTGGGACCAAAAGAGACTTTAAATCATCCAGGCTGTGACCTCTGGTATAGCACAGGCCAGAGAATTTCAACCCTTATTGAACCCAATAACTTGCATTTGACAAAAGCACGTCTTCCCAAAACCCATCCAGACGTGATTTAAAGGCAAGACATGGTAGCAGCTTTGAGAATTGCCTAGAAAAATATGGCTTCTGCAGCTGCCTTGGTGTTTAATGTTATTCTCAGGGGAGGAAGGGAGTGGGGGGAATAACAACCCTTGCTTGTTTTAATGCCTTGGCAGCTCTAGTTTATGACCTCGTGCTGTTGGTATTATCCTCCAGCTTTTAGCAGTTTCCCTGACTAGCCTTTGCTCTGTGTGTTTATTATTCTGGGCACTGGTGTGTTTTGGGAGATGCCAGGTATGTAAAAGCATGGTGGGTCTGGATGGGTTCAGTGAAGGTCTGACTTTTCTTTTAGTCCGGAACGGGCACAGCGAGAGCTGTGTGAACACTTTCTCACTGGGATACTCAAACCTACAGAAGGTCCATTGTTGCTCTTGTTCTACAGGAAAAATTAAGGCACTGTCTTGCCCCTGCCCTTGCAGGACGCTTATCTACTTGGATCTGAGCTGAGGCTATGACTTCTTTTAGGGAGGTTCCTCCAACAGCTGCCAGATGGCAATTACATTCAGTTCTTCCAATCGGGCTGGTTTTGAACCACGGACAACAGGGTAATAACTGCATATTCCTATTCTTCCACCCAGCCGAATACTGAGCTGGGCTTTCTTCCTTCCTTGTCCAAATGTTTGAATAAGTGAAGCCAAGTTTTCTTTTTTCTTTCTTTCTTTTTTTCTTTTTTTTTTTTTAATGAAATAATATTGCCTTGATTCATGTAGATGCTAAATAAACACATAAAATAAACGGACTGAAGCGGGACTGGATGCAAAGCTGAATTCCCATGGTCCTTGGCTTCGAGGATATGCTCTCCTGACCTCTGTGGCAGGGCAGGATGCCTTTGATGCTCTGTGTCTTTCAAATGGTCAGACTGCTCTATTTTTCCTTCTTCCATGATTTTACTGGGAAGGGGCTCAGGACAAGCAAGACCAGAAAAGAATTCCAGGGACCGGATAGCTCCTGAAGCCAAGTGGTCCCATATAATTAGTTTTTTTGTACCTTTACTTTACAACATTGTGGAGGTCTTTTTAAACATCTTTCCTCCGTCTCCCTTGCTGCAGCCTTTGCCCCTGCTGCTTGTCCCTCCTGGAATAAGTCCTTTGTCTTTAGTCACAGCTCTCTTAGGATTGAGCACTGCTATGTTTCCCCTTGCTCTTTTCTCTATGAAAACCAGGGAACAGTAATTTTTTGGGAAGTGCAGCTGTTACATAGACAGAAGCTTGGAAAAACCTCTCTCACCTCTACCCCAGACCTGCCATGGTGACCCTGGGCAAGTTCTTCCTGCTTGGTTTAGCTCTTTCATTTTTGTCCACTGATTCATGGTCATGGTCTCTGGGATTCCTTCTCTGCATGCTGGACTTTGCTTTCCAAGTGGGACATTTCATATTTGAATATGTAATTTTATTTTCTTTTTACATTTTTTGGCACCACTCCCTTCTTTCTCTGAACTCATAAACAAACCCTGCAAAGATTAAAGAGCCTAAGTTGATGGTGAAAACAAGGAGCTGCATTACTTTGCCGTGCAGGCCTGTTGCTCACTCCTTCCTGTACCTCTGCCTGCCCTCAGTTGGGGTTTCACGTAGTGCTCTGGTCTCTTTCCTCTTTGGAGTAATGTTCATGCCTCCATGTGCTTCCCAAAGCCCCAGGCTGTGAGGGTGCTTTAAAAATAAATCATTCTATCACCCAATTGCTGTAGTGTTTAATTACCCCCTACTTGATGGAGATGTCTGGAAACATAAACAGAAGGGATTCCAGCAGCTCTCCCAGTGTCTGGATGTTTGAACCACATTGTGTGTTTCATGCTCCGTCCTTCACCACCCGTCCAACATCTGCTTGTCTCACTTCCAGCTCTCTGCATGCTTAGTTCTGCTCAGTTCTGCTGGAGTTTGGATTTGTTAAGTACTTCTAACCCAGAAAGACGGCAAAGCAGGAGAGGACTGTGTTCACTTGCTGATCACTGCACTGCTGAAGAGGGATGGGACTAGTGGGCACAGTGTCACCTCCAAGTGTAAACGAGTTTCAAATTCGCAGATATTTACCTCTTCACACACTTAAATTTATTAATATATTTTAGCCCTGATTAATGACTTCCATGATACCTGAGTCTTTTTACCTTCACCTGTGCTGTGCAAGTATCATGTTCTCCTGCAGCTGACTCTGCTCCAGGGGATGGGCAAGAATAGGCATGCTTCATTTTGTGACCTCACACAAACCAATTACCACATTTACAAGCAGCATTATGCTGTGCTGAGTCAAAAGCCAGTTTTACAGCATTTTAACACCAGGAGTTAATGTTTCTTTTCTTTCCCTTTCAAGAAAGGAGCTGTCATTCATCCTTTACCTTCTTTAAATCTGATAGATAAATCTGTTCTGACTTTTCTGGTGTGCCGTGGTGAACTCCCCTGCAGGTTTAGGCTGGTATGTAATGAGAGAACTAGGGTTACCTTTCTTTCCCATCAGTTTAATAGCAAAGTGTGTGGGAGGGGTTTTCTTTTTTTTTTTTTATTATCTTTTTTTAAATTTTAATGAAAGTCATGGGGATGTGATGGTTATTGCATCTCTAATACTTGTGCTGATCCAGGAACACCCAACTCTGAAGCACCTCTCAAAGTCCCGGACACTATATTTGACTCTGTTTTCCTGAGACATTTGAGAGTTCAGAGGATTATTCAGAGTTAATCCAAACTCAGCAGAAGCTCTTGATCTGGACTGAGACCTGGTCTGATCTGGAAACTTCACAAAATCAGAGGCAACTTGTATGAGGTTTCCACTGCTCCTTGGTTTCAGCAGAACGGAGCATGAAGAGATCAGCTTCTCTTGTAGTATCATGGCTTCGGGTACCTGCCAAAGCCAACAAAATGCAGAGACGTGCAAAAATGCTGAAATAAAGCACAACAAAAAAAGATGTTAGCTTGATGGTTTCAAACCTCAGTAGAAGGTTGACTTGAGTCTGGCTGGTTCAGCTTTGGGCTGGTTGCTTCCTCTGCTGAATCTAAAACCAGGGGCCCTGGTGGACACCAGGAACTAAACCCTGATCATGGTGTGGCTGCTGCGAGCAGTGGTGGGGCCTCAGAAGCTGTGTCGAGGACCTTCTCTTCCTCCTGTGAGGAAGGAGCAGGAGATGACTTGAACTTTGTCCAAAGATAAGGTCAGATCCAACCTTGGAGTTTGTTTTGTTTGGGTGTTTCTGTCTCCAACCTTCTGTTGGAAAAAGGAGAGTGGGGCTGGGCTCCTCTTGGAGCACACATGAAGTGGTTGCCTCGGCTCTCTGGGGTGCTTCAGCCCACCAGGTCACCTTTGTGGCAGCAGTGAACCCTCACACCAGGCCACACTTGCCTTGGCCAAATGGGATGACTCCCAGAGCAGCCTCAGAAAGCCCCAGATGTTTCTGCATCCTGAGGAATGTGTGCTGATGAGCACTGGATCAAATTATCATCCTTTGGCCAGGTTTGTCACTCCAGTGTTTCTGCTCACTTGCTGCATTCACCATGTTCTTGGCATGATGGTAGAGGAGGTTGGAGGAGGAAGGAAAGGGATGCAGCAGTGAATCTCCTGGGATGTGAGGCAGGCAAGGAAATGTTTGCTTTCTTCCATGTGCTGTATTAGAGGTAGATCATTAACCCATTAGCCCATGGCTGGCAGCTGTGGAGCTGTCACTTCCTTCCCTCCTCTGTCGGATGAGTTCATGTGGAATAAACACGCGTGACTGAGAGGATTCCTTTGCTGGAGGTGCGGACTGGGCTGTTATCGTGGCAAACTGGGAAGTTATTTTTGACTCTGTCCTGCAATTTGATTTTCTTTTCTATTTGATGGTGGGAGGGTTTGGGTTTATGCAACTATTCTGTAACATTTCATTGCATTTTGGGTGATGGCCAATTGTTCCCTGTCAGGAACCAAGGTTTCCCTAAGCAAACAGGAGAAGTACCATCAACTTGGACCTGCCAGCTTTTACAGTGCATGCTCTGTTTTTCTCTTGCTCTCCATTTGGAGATTCAAAAAGGCTTTTCCACTGACACAAGCCGTTGGAAGCTCAAAAAGGGGAATTAATGTACAAAAAGTTGAAGCTGCTCCAGATGGAAGGCCCAGTGTCCATGCAGTGGAGAAGGCAACCGCACTCCACAGTGTGGAACGTCATGGTGGCAAGGGGCTCTCTACCAAAAGGAAGGCAAAGTACCTATTAAAGCCAGTGTAAAACTTCATGGACTATGGGATTGCTGAGTCTGGCCCCCTAAATATTTGTATTGATGCCTTTGTGGTTTAATCCATGGATCCTCTTTAAAAATTAGAGCCTTCTTAAACAAGAGATCCCTCTTTCCCTGCTCCCTTAGGTCTCTTCAGCTCCAGGGAATAGCTCTTGGCTCGCCTGGGCCTTCCTCCCCGCTGCGGCGTGGCACAACTCCCCTGTCAGCAGCACATTGTTCTCATTGACTTTTATTATTCCATGGGCTAAATTACTGTGTGCTTTGATCTCTTGTTGGACTCGCTGCTTGGAAAGGGGGGAAAAGGTGGATTTTTTTTTTAATTAAAAAAAAATTTTTTTTTTGCATCTCTTGCTCATGCGGAAAGGTCAAGCTACCGAAGGAGACATAATGCCAGGGAGAGATTGTGTGGTTTTGGAAGCCTTTTAGTAGAGAAAATGCCATAGTTATAGATATGTAAGTCTCAAGGAGGGATTAACTGCCTAATAGATTTTATCTGACGCCATGTCACAGTACTATCCATCCTTGTGAGCAGGGTGCAATGGTGCTGGCGTGGGTGCTGTCAGTGCTAACCAGAGAAGGCAAATAAGGTTTGGAAAGGGTCAGAGCTATAAAGTTTGTGGGTGGTGAGGGATGGACACCACTATCACAGAATCATTAAATGGTTTGGGTTGGAAGGGACCTTAAAGATCATCCTGTTCCATCCCCTGCCATGGGCAGGGACAATTTCCACTAGACTAGACTGCTCCAAGCCCCGTCCAACCTGGCCTTGAACACTTTCAGGGATGGGGCAGCCACAGCTTCTCTGGGCAACCTCTGCCAGGACCTCACCAACCTCACAGAAAAAATCTTTTTCTTCTATCTAACCTAAACCTACTCTCTGTCAGTTTGAAGCCATTCCCTTTGTCCTGTCATCCCAGGCCCTTGTAAATAGTCTCTCTCCATTTTTCTTGCCAGCTCCTTCAGGTACTGGAAGGTTGCAATCTGATCACCCCAAAGCCTTCCCTTCTCCAGGCTGATCAATCCCAATTCTCCCAGCCTTTCCTCATAGCAGAGGTGCTCCATCCCTCTGATCATCCTGGTGCCTCCTCTGGACTCACTCCAGGAGCTCCCTGTCCTTCCTGTGCTCCGACTCCAGCGCTGGAGGGAAGCAGACGGGCAGAATCCCCAGGGTAGGACTCACCCTGCCCTTAGACTGGAACTTGTCCTACGGGGTGTGCTGAGCTGCTCGTGGACATGCTCTGGCAAAAGGTCTGCCTTTGCTCTGGCAGGTCCTTTTGAGCCCTTGTTTTTCTCCCACTCCCACACCTGTACATAGTGACTGCTCATGGCTTTTTCTTCCTGAGGTTCTCAACATGCAGGTGCCACCTCTTTCCTCTGCTGTGCCTGGTGGCACTGGTGGTGGCATAGCTGCCACTGCTGTTGTGCCTGTGCCAGAATGTGGTTGGGAAAGACTTCACTGAGGAGTGCCTTGGCAAAAGCAATGCTGGGGATGGATCCTGCTGTCTCCAATACAGGTACCATCGCTAAGCCTGAGAGACATTCCCCTGGCCGCCTGAGATAGTTTTTCACTGGAGGGACTGGCCAGGGCAGAACTGGTGCAGAAGGAGGGTTGGGAAAAGCATCTCACTGTCACACTTGCCTGATGTACAAGGTGTTAGATCCATACTGCCCTTGGGTGTTAACTTTTGTGAAACTGAGCTGTGGGGTAGTGTAAAGCTGACAGTGCTTTTGGGGAAAGTTGTCTGAGCATGTGAAAGGAGGTGGTGTGTTTATGGATAATGCTCTCTGGTCTTGGGACTGGTAAAATTCATACATGGTACACACTGCCAAGGGCTCTGTTAGGAGAGCTCCCCAAATGCAGTCCTTGCACTGCTACTGCAATTCCAAAGCGGTCATAATGGCGGGCAGTGCAACTGGGAGGAAGTGTTGCTCAGGATATTGGAAAAATGGCTTTAGGCTTGGTCAAGAGCCCCAGGGTGTCTTGGAGAAAGGAGAGGAAGGATAGACCCCAAAGAATGTGCTTCTACGACCATGGCAACTTCCTCTGACTCCTGCCTGCTCATCAGCAGGCAAGGATAGTTTGAGCCAGTGAAAATAACTCCAGTACTGCACGTGATGTTAATGACTCCCCCTCAGACGTTCAGCACCACTCAACACCCTTTTAATCTCCTGGCATCAGTACAGAGAGAAGAGCTTGGAGAAAGCATGTATATTATCCCATTGCAGAGGAGCTCCTCAAAAGCTGAGGTCCTAAAAACATTTAAGCCCTCCCAGTGCTGTTCCAAAGGAGACATTTTGAAGCCTCAAGCTAACTAATGGGTCAGGACAGTAACATGTCCCTCAGCAAACCTGTGGTGTCCTGATGCTCTTTTGAAAGAGAGCATCTGCTTTTCTAATTTCAAGGACCCCCACCACCCTCTATCAGTCATTGCCAAGTTTAGTCTGACAGAGAAGTGGTAGTAAGATAAAAGGAGATGGCACCTCTTATCTGATTTGAATTGCCTTATTTTAGGTTGAATTCAGACGATGACAAAACCCCATGACAGAACCCTATGAAGTGTTTTGAAAACAAACCAGGCTTTGTATCTTGACTGTTCAAGAGCAGAAGCAAAAACAATCTCTGGACACTGCAGGTACAGTTTTCAGGTCTGATCCTTGGAAGAACGAAATTTTCTTTATAAAACTTGAATATAAGTACCAAGCAAATGCTTTGTCCTGTTCATTCTACAGCTTTCCAAGCAGAATCTGGGGCCATATTCACTGGAGTTGTCTCCATGCAAAGTTCCAGCTCACCAGGCAGGAGAGACCTTGTATGTAGAGACATGAGTTGCTATATAAGATCACTCCCAAGTAAGGCCAATTAGAGAAGTGTCTGAGGTGGCTCTTTTCATCAATCCCCAAGGAAATTGCCAAGTATTGGAGATGGAAGAGGGACTTTTGTGTCTGGAGAACCAAGAAGACTATGAATAAATGCCCACTGTGTGGATAAACACCTTTTCAGAAAATCCCTTAGTCTTGTCACATCTCAACTACCAATTGACCTCTTGGATTTCTTTTCACATAGTTTGTTGTCTTTGTGTAGTTACTCAGGAGATTTTACTTCTTAATACTCATACGAACAGTTTTCTACATATTCAAGCATCTTTACATGTAAGAGAACTGATCACAGAATCACAGAACCAC
>WBMZ01004345.1:0-70160 GCA_013400975.1 Atrichornis clamosus | reverse complement strand
GCCGCCGCCCGGCCCCGCGCTCCCGCACAGAGGCGAGCTCCCGCGCGGGGCGTCCCGCACCCCCTCCCGTGGCTCTCCCTCGCTGCGGGCGGGGGTCCCGGCCCCGCCGCAGCTCTTACTTGGATGGTGCCGGCGCTGCGCTCCGTGCCGAGCCCCTGCGCGCTGGTCCCGCGGCGTCTCCATCGCCTCCTTCCCGCCGGGACCGGGCTCCCCCCACCCCCCCGGCTCCTCTCGAGCGTTATCCACGGATGAAAACCAAATGGCATTTTATTATTTAAAAAAAAAAAGAAAAAAGAAAAAAAAAAAGGGAGGGGGGGCAAAAAATATATAAATGTCCCGTGGGAACCGCCCCCCTCCCCGGGCCGGGGCTGCGGCTCCTCCGGCGGAGCGGCGGCTCAGGCTGGAGGCAGCCCCGGTGGGCAGCTCGGTCCGTGCCCGCCTCCGTCCCTCGGTGTGTGTGAGGATGTGCAGGGGAAGCGCAGCGCAGGCACGGCCCCTTCCCCCCCCCGCCCGCCGCTGCCTCCGCCTCTCGCCGCCACCACGGGGAGGTGGAGCTCCGGCTCCTTATCAGATCCCGAGCCGGCCGGGCTGCCGGGACGAGCGGGCACCGGCTGCCGGGCAGAGCCGCTCAGCCCCGTGGCGGTGGAGAAATGGGGTCCCCGCAGACCCCGGACCCCCGCACCCCGGGGACCCCTCCGCTCCGCGCCCGCACACGTGTGGCTCGGGTCTCCCCTTTCACTCCCCTCTCGGTGCTCCTAATAATTAATTCACTCATTTGTTCTGCCAGCCGGCGCTTCGCACCCCCGCAGCCCCGCGCACGGGGACAGGGACCCGGGCTATGGGGAGGGTCCCTCCCCGGAGCGAGCTCACCGGGGGCTGTGCCCACCCCTGCTCGGACCCCCAGCCCAGCAGAGCTGCTGGCAGGCTGCAAACCTCACCTCCTGGCTGAGGTGGTGGGGCCCGGAGTGGCAGCTGTGCCCTGCCGTCACACCTCGGTGAATCATGGTTTTATTGCAGGGTGTCGGGGCGCAGGAGCACAGAGCACCTGCGACTCCCAAAAGCACCCGCGAGCTCCTAGTGCCCTTGTGATGCCTTCACAAGCGCTTCTATCTCGGCTGGGTCCTCACCCCTGCACCTCGGATGGGCAAGAGAAGTCCCCGAGGCCCTGGGGAGGACAGCGTGTTCCAGGGGCGCCCCTTCCCTTGCTGCCTCCACCGCCTCCGTGCTCCTGCAAGGAGAGGCCCTGCTTCCCGCCAGGAGCTGGAGCCGCAGCCCGGCCCTGCCAAAGGCCTCAGCACCCTCTGGGGGTCAGGCACCCCGTGGAGCTGCCCCTCACCCGCCTTCCCGGCCGGTTGCGGCGCAGATTTCTCGCCAGGATGCTGGAGAGTCCTTTCCGCTCCGCCGCAGCGCGAGGATGGGAGCGCGTCTCCCCGCTGAGCTACGCCAACCTGTTGCGCAGCGCCCTTCGCTGCACACATGCTCAGCTCGGCTGCATCACTGCACCATCTAGAGGCTGCGCCTGCCTGCTCGGAGGAGCCCGGCTCCATCTCAGCCCAAATCACCCCGCTTCTCCCATCAAAATTGCCCTGCTTTTCTCCCAAACCGCCCCACTTCTCCCCGGCAACAAGGGAGCTCAGCCCCTGGCAGGGCTCCATCCTGGTAGGCAGAAAAAGGGAGCTGGAGAGTCGTCCCCTGAGGATGGAAAACCCAGCTCTCCTCCCAGACTTTCTGCTCCTGCAGAGATGTCGGCTCCTCCGCATCCGTGTGCTGGGGTTTTTTTCAGAGTGTCAATTCACATGAAGCCAATTTAGCAGAAGATGTGAAGTGAGAAGCCAGGGAAGGTCAAAGCCCACCTTTGGGGCAGGGAAAGGAGCTGTGGGGTTTGTCAGGGTTTGCCCTGCTGATACAGCGTGAGCAGGGGAGCTGGGCAGAGAGAGGGAATGGAATTCTCTGGAGACAACGTGAGGTTTGATGGATCAGTAACTGGCAGCCCTCCTTGGAGGGACGGAGAGCTGGAGCAAAGGGAGAAACACAGGGAGTGACCCTGTGGATCCCAGGCTGCCTGTGGAGCAGGGACAGCAAACTTCAGAGATTGCTGGGGAGCAAAGGTTTCCATTGCACAAGTCACGGGGCAGTCGACAGGCAGCTGCACGGGGAGTGCCCGGGGAGCTGGGCACGCACACGGATCACTGGGTGCTGTCCATCTGTGCGACACCGGTGACTGTCACCTTCAGCCTCTGCTCAGGCACGTTTCTGAGGGACAGGTCCAGGCTCTGGGAACGCAGGGGAAAAGTGTCCTGGCATCAGGAACCACATCTCTGCAGCCCAGAGGAGCTGCCTGGCAGAGCCCTCTGCAGTGCCAGCAGCACCCACGGCCTGGGGAGCTGGGGAGATGCCGTGTCCAGGCCGATCGTAGCCCGGCATCCCAGGCCTGCCTCGTCCATCTCTGCCTTCTTCCTCCACCCAACTGCCTTTGAAAGCCCCTCCCAGAGTGCCAGAGTGCTCCTTGTCCTCTGACAGCATGGAAAGCCTTGTCATTCCCTGTACTTCCTTCTCCTGGGTGATCATGTAGAAACACAGAATGGTTTGGGTTGGAAGGGACCTCAAAAACCATCTTGTTCCATGCCCTGCCATGGGCAGGGGCACCTTCCACTATCCCAGGTTGCTTCAAGCCCCATCCAGCCTGGCCTTGAACACTTCCAAGGATGGAATATCCATAGCTTCTCTGGGCAACCGGTGTCTCACCACCCTCCCAGGGAGGAATTTCATGCTAATATGTAACAGTTGCAGTATGAGTCACCCATCCTCACCTTGTCTTCACCATTTCCCTGAAAGCAGAGCCAGTCTGAGCAACGAGAAACCCTCAAACTGCAGCCCTGTCTGCAGAGTTGTTCTTTCCTGAGACCCTCCAGATCCTTCCCACCCTGCTGCTCCAGTGCTGGAAGTGCCACCACCCCCGGAGCTGCTGCTGGAGGCTTGCCCCGTGTTCCAGGTTCCCCACGCTGGGATGCTCCAGGTGCCCCGTGCTGGGATGCTCCAGCATCACGCCGAGGCAGCTGCTTCGTGGTGCTGGTGGGGCCTTGTCAGAAGAACAAAGCCTGTGAGGGAAGAGCATCCAGCTAAATCTCTGGGAAAGCGAGAAGAAAGGGAAACACAGAGAGCAAATGAACCTTACAAGAGAATAAATACCCCCTCCCCAACACACACACGCAGCAACCTGGCTGCCGTCTGCTGCAAGGAGTTCAAAGGCTCCTCTGTTCTCTCTCTCATCAGCTCTGGGCTCCGCAGGAGAAGCAGCAGCTCAGATTTGGGCAGCAAATGCTAATAACACAGATGTTCTGACAATTCGCTTGTTTCTACAATTAAAAACAAAAAGATCCTCAAAACCCAAATGCAAGGAAATGAGCACATTAAAGAACTTCTCCTCCGCTCGCCGCCCGCGTCACTGAGGGCTGCAGGTTTGCGGGGGAAGGAGCTGGGTGGGCTCGGCCCCATCCAGAGTGTCAGTGGGATGGTGTGGGAGCAGCACATCCCTCAGACCACGGGGATGCTCCGGCCACGGGATGCGGGCAGCCGAGCCTGGGATCCATGGAGGAGCCGAAGGGCTCGGATGTTCGCTGCCTGTCTTGCCTGTGGGATGCTTGCTGCCAAATTATTGGGAGATTGTTTTTATTACTGTTTTAACTCTTTTTTTAACCTTGTTTTTCTCTTGGCTGCTCTTTCACTCACTCATTAATTTTGGTATTTTTCTCACGGTATATAACCCCTGTCACGGCTGCCATGGCAACAGGAGGGAATGTGCTCAGCGCTAAAATATCCTCTCAAAAATAACAAAAATAAGACAACAGAGGCAGCTTCTGTGGGCTGCTGCAAATGCAGATCTGGCCCGGCTTTGTGGTGACGGAGGATGAAAGATCCTGCAAGCCGGGGAAGCCCCTGAGCTCTGGTCCTCCCACAGCACTCGGCCCACCCCACATCCCAGGGCCACACGGGCTGCCAGGCTGGAAGCTCTTCCTGGGATGGACATTGGGGATGAGCATCTCAAATCTCCTCATCCAGCTTTGAACACTCCTCCTCTTCCTCAGGACCACTGTCCCTTGTCCCTCAGGCCACATGAGTTTCACCATTGCCAGGCTGGAAGCTCCTCCTGGGATGGACACTGGGGCTGAGCATCCCAAATCTCCTCGCCCAGCCTTCAAAGCTCCTCCCTTCCTTCAGGGAACACTGTCCCTGTCCCTCAGGGCCACTAAGGCTGGAACAGATTGCCACACTGGAAGCTCCTCCTGGAATGGACATTGGGGCTGAACCTCATCCAGCCTTGAAAGCTCCTGCCCTTCCTCAGGGACTTTTCCTTGGGACCACTCTTCCCTGTCCCTCAGGGCCTCATAGTTTCCACCATTGTCAGGCTGGAAGCTCCTCCTGGAATGGGCATTGGGACTGAGCATCACAGACCTCCTCATCCAGCCTTGAAAGCTCCTCCCCTTCCCCAGGGAGCAGCATTCCCTCAATACTGAGGAGGAGACGTGGGTACAGGCTTGGGGAAGGCGCTGAGGGCATTGCTCAGGGGGGTTTTCAGTCCACACGTGGCTCCCTGGGACAGGTCCCACCCGGTGCTGCGATGTCCCCAGAGCCAGGGGCTGCAGCCAGCCGTGGTGGCAGGGCCAGCAGGGCTTGTCACACAAACCTGTGACGGGATCGCCGGGCTGGTGGAGCCAGGCAGTTGTTTTGATAGAGCACACTCGGATCTCTCCGAGGCATTTGACTTCCTTCCACCTGACATTTTGATTAAAACTTGCATTATAAGGAATTAACAGGGCTCGTATGAGATGGATTAAAACTGCTTCCCTGGCAGCTCTCAGAGGTAGCTGCTAATGGGGAGATAGCAGTAAGTAGCACTATTCCCACCTCCCTCCCCTGGGGCCACGCTCTTCGTCCACTGCTATTAAACATTTTTATCGACGATGGAGATGAAGATATGAAATCTTTGCTGGTGAAGCTTGAAAATGACACTCCGAGTGATGAGATAGAAAGGGAAGAGGGTGTTTTCTTGCTGGTTAAATGGTCAGGGTGTATTTGAATGCAGACAAACATCAGAATATATCTGGAAATGAAGTTTGGATTTTAAACCCTCAGGCTGGATCTTGGAAAGCAGTGACTCTGGACATGCCCACACAGGCTGGGTGTAGGAGCACTGGCTTTTAACCAGCAACCAAGGCAGCTCATTTGAAGCCCTCCCAGGAATATCTGCCTCATCCAGTGATGCAGATTTGTCCATGGAAGAGCAATTAGGGATCAGTGTGTACAGGCACCCCAAAAGGAACCTGGTGTGCCCCGCTGTGGGGGCCTGAAAATCACTGAACATCTCCCTGCTGGAGCTCTTTGTCTGGCACCCACACTCAGGGATGTCAGGGAAATACCAGGAGAACTGGAAGGAGCACCACAGACCCAACCACAGGCTGGAAAGCCAGGCCTAGTGATGTGATGCTGCTAAAAAATCTGTTATCAGGTGATCTGAGCACCTGGCCTGTGTCCTCTCACATGGAAAATCGTGGGGAGCCCTTAAATCCCACAGCAAGGTGTAACAAGAGCAGGGCTGGAGCTGAAGAGAGGGAGATTTCAGCCTTGAATTGAAATCCAGTATCCTCGTGGTGAAAGCATTTGAAGGCTAGAAGAGCTTTTCTCAGGGAGATGATGGGCTCACAGTATTGCTGCAGCTTTTGTCACCAGATTAGATCTCTTTTAAAAAAGAAACCATTTAATCCAGCTCCTGGGAGCAGCTCTGAGGCTGAGAGAGGACGGGCTGGGGTGAGCGACCTCCCTGGCCCCATCCTCCACCTCATCCCTTCCCTCCACAGGCTGCTGGGAACAGAATGTCTGCAGTGCCCTGCAATTATTCAAGCAATGATTAATCAATCTCTTGCTCCAGGGTTCAGGCGGACTCGTGCAGGGAGCAGGAAGGTCTCCCCAACCTCCACCCATCCTCTGCAGCACCAGAGATCCCTTCAAGAAGAGGCAGCAGAGCCCCACAATGAAACCCTGCTGGCAGATGGAGCTTTGGGGCTCTGTGCCTGAGCTGGTCTTGGGATTCAGACTTGAGAGGAGCTTCCCTGGCGCTGTCAGGCTGTTGGAAGCCTGTGGGATACTCCAACAGCTTCCCCAGGCTGGGAGCCACTCCCAAGGGGCAGCTCCTGCTGTTCCCAGCACTGTGCCCATGCCAGAGATTTGGGCTGTGGTGGCCTCCCTCCCGTCCCCTGCCTCTGGCACTCTCTTTATTCCCCCAAAGACTCAAATTCCTGTTCCTGGGGCTCAGCACGGGGGATCCTGGCTGTAAGGCAGCAGTGAGTGGTGCTGCGCGTGAGGTGTGGGGTCACAGAGTGATGGAATCACAGAATGGTTCGGGTTGGAAGTGGCCTTAAGGCTCATCTCATTCCAAGGCCGGGATGTCACCCACTAGATCACATCCCTCAGGTCCCCTGGCCCCCTGGGCTGTCCCCAGCCCGGGCACCCCATGACCTGGCAGGAGCAGGCCCAGGAACAGACACCCTGGCCAGGGTGGTTCATGTCCTGCCAGTGCCGGAGCTGCTGAGGGCCTGGCAGGGCTGGGGGAGAGGCTGGAGAGGAGCAGGCGGAGAGAAGTTCTCAGGAAGCTTTGCAAGGGATGAGCTGAGTCTCTCACATCATCGCTGCTGCTCTCTAAGCTGGCCTCGCCTCCTCTGGGGATCTGCTATTCGTTCCTCCTCTGAAAGGAGAATTACACCCATTTCCTGCTTTTGTTAGGGTCCGACGGTCTCCTGCTTGAAATCCCACCTCCAGCTGCCGCTGGGGGATGGCCCAGCCCTGGAGACAAGCAGGCAGGCCTTGGTGCAGGGAGGTTTCCACATCCCCAGGAGCTGTCGGCTGTCGGGGCAGCCGTGACCTCCCTCCACAGGATCCTGCAGTCCAAGGGAAGCAGGAGGAGACTCAGGGAGAGGAGACCAGACCAGACCTGCCCTGCCCGTGACTGGCACAGGGCACGGGACACACAGAAACCTCTGCTCAGGCTGGGACTTGCCTGTGGAGCCTGGGCTGGGCCGGAGAGGAGCTGCTCTCCTGGAGGAGCTGGGCACAGAGGGAGGAGAGGCTCATCCCTCATTCTGCTCCCGGCAGGACAGACACGAGCTGGGAGCCCTGGCCAGCCGAGTTCTGTGGGGTTCAGGGTGGCACCACAGCAGGGACCACGGCAGGGAGGGTGCTGGGTGACAACACGGCGTCAGGGACAGTGGTGGGGACTGCCAGGCCATGCACGTGGACACCAGAGAGGGAGAGCTCAGGGTCAGCATGGATTTGGCAGGAGATGGCAGGGACAGACTGAGGGCAAAGGGGAAGGGAGGTGCGGGACAGGGTCTCACGGTGCCATCAGCAACAGCAGGGCGGGAACAAGATCCCTGTGGGCACAGAGGGCAGGAACAGGCAGCCCTGGCACTGGGATGGGGCTGGGAACGGGAACGGGAATGCACTGAGGGCAGTCTCTGGCGGGAGGTCAGTGTCCCTGCGGAGCTGGCACGTGGCAGGAGCAGAGGCCAGCGAGGGGCTGGGGAGGGACGTGGCGGCAGGGATGGACCTGAGTGACCTGTGCAGGGCTGGGGCTGTGTTTGCTCCGAGGGGTGATGCTGCCCCGCTACCTCTGCCCTGTGTTTGCTCTGCAATCTCCTCGAGCCAGCCCTTCTTCAGGGCAAAATCCAGAGCCGCTGGAGGGACACTCCAGGGGGAATGTGGTGCTAAACAAACAGCAGACGAGCTGGGATCTGCGGAAAAGGCCAGGCAAGATCAGGTAGAGCACATCCCCAGGGAGAGAATGAGCCTCCACGGGGATGACTGGAGGCCTGGAGTGTGGGATTCTTGTAGAGAACTTCTCTTGGGGACAGGGCACACGAGGATGATGGATGTGGCGCTGTGCCTGTGCTGGTGTGGGGATCAGCTGGACCTGGGTGGAATACTGGGGGTGGGACATCACTCCCAGCTTTGTCCAGGTGCCAGGGCAGTGGCACAGAGCTCACAGCACGTCCTGCTTCTGTGTGCCTGAGCATCACCAGCTTGGGATCCAGCATGGACCTTTATTCCTGCTGAAGGACAAAGTCCTTCTGTCCCCAGAGACAGAACTTTGCTGGCTGCCAGGCAGGCCAGTGTGCCCTGCCCAGAGCAGGAAGGCCGTGGAGGCAGGGAAAGGTGGCAGGGCTGAGTGGGAAGGGTGGTGAGGCAGCTTTGGGGCAGGAACCTGAGAAACTGGGAGCAATGTGTGTCCAGGGAGAGCAGACTTTGCCCATCCTGGTAAACAAACAGCAGGGATTGCTCCAAAGCAATACCTGACTCCGCCACTCGTTTCTCCCCCTGCCAGACACAACCTGCAGGGCCCTGAACTTTTGTGTATTTATTTTAGGACAAAAGCATTAAAGGGAAAATATCAAACAACAAATAATCTACATGCACGCTGGCTTGCCGGGCGTTCTCTGCTCTCCAGGGCAGGCTGGCAGGTACAGCCTGTGCTGCTGAGTCCCACATCACGTGCACACATCTGCCTGTCCCCAGGCCCACAGCAAGATTGGGCCCTCCACATCTACTCCTCATTCAGCATCTCAGACCAGACCAGTCTGGGGGGATCCTCCAGGAGGGGAGGTTTTCTTCAGTCTCATTTGCTGCACACACCCTTGAATTAATTTTTCCCTTCCACATGGGCCCTGTGGATCCTGGGGACTGGAGGATTGGAGCAGCCCCTACAGTGCAGGGCGTCCTCTGAACATCCACAGCATCTCCACATAATCCTCTCACTTGTCCCTTTGTTGGTTGCCTTTCATGGCACACAATTCCCAGCGTGCAGCCGCTCAGGAATGACTTCGGAAAGCTCTGTGTTGGTGGGCTCTGCGCGAGGGGGAGGTTCCAGCCTGGAGGGCAGCTCCTTCGGCCAAAGTGCCCAGCCTGGGGTAGCCCCAGGGCCACTGCCCTGGCCCAGTGCTGCCCAGCAGCCCGGCCTGCCCAGGAGCTCCAGCTCAGCCGCGACTGCTGGTGCTCACAAACAGCCTCATTTCATCTCCAGAGGAAACTCTTCAAAGCCACCCAAGCACTTTGATTTCGGAAAGGTTTTCATTCCTGTGAAGATAAGAAAAGCTCCCTTGGCACGGTGCAAGGGCCCCCAGGAGGACTGCAGCCCACATGCCTGCGAGCCTGGCAGCCACGGGCTGAGAGAGGCAGGCAGGCAAACACGTCCGTGGCCACCACCAGCAGCATCACTGGTGGCCTGGCACAGGACAGCAGCTGGCCCTGCACCCACGGGCCTGGGCCCTGTCCTCTGCCACGGTCAGGGATGTGGTGCAGTGACCCAGACAGGCTGAGCCTCTGGGAAATGGGGTGAATGTTCTTCCTGTCACCCCTCCTGTGGCCAGAGCCTTGCCCTGACCGTCCAACCTCATCCTGGCTCAGACTCATCAAGATTTTAACCACAAGAGATTTTGAGCTCCAGAACCTGGAGGCCAAGAAGAAGAACCACTCTTGGTGTCCGGGTCTTTTCCACAGCAAGAATGAAACTAATGTGGCACTTTTGGGGGGAAGTTTGGATAATGAGATCCCATTGTTATGGGGTAAAGAGACCCCTGAGCCACCTCAGGTTGAGATCCCTGGCAAAACCACCTTGTCCTGGCCCAAAAGCCTTTTGGAAATCAAGAGCGAGTAAGGAGGTGGCTCTGTGGGGCACAGGGGAGGCATCGGGAGCTGCACCCTTCGGTGAGAGCCAGAGGAAAATGAACTGGGTGCTGCGTGGCAAGAACCCGTGGTGTCCCCCACCCAGCAAACCCCACAGAGCTGTGCCCAACCTGGAGCCAAGGGTGGGAAGTGCCACCAGGGTTAGGGAGGGCTGTGCCAGGCACAGCAAGCGAAGGGACAGAGAGCAGAGGAAGGAAAATCACTGGAGAGTGTTGGCCTGGCTCACAGCGAGACATTTGGAGTGAACCTGATCACAATTTTGCTCACAAAATTAAACCTCTTGGCCTGATTGCAGCAGCGCTTGCCTGGACCTGGAGTGGGCTGGAGAGCCTCATCCAAGGGCTGTGTGGAGTGGGCAGGGAGCTGCTGGGCCCCTCTGGAGTGGTGAGGAAGGTGAAGGGGCAGCGCTGGCGTCAGCGGGCGCTCGGTGACGGGAGGTGGGGGCACAGCCAGCACCCAGACTGCTGAAATCCAGGGCAAAAGGAGATCCGTGCCCCCTTCCTGCTGCCCTGGCCCGTGCAGGGGCTGCCCTGCAGGGTCAGAGCCCGGGCTGGGCTGGTCCAGGTGGCAGCTCAGCTCTTGGCCCTTGTACAACACCCACAGAGTCACCCCACGGGGAGGTGGGACAGCAAAGGAGGGGTGGGGAGGACATGGCAATTGTACCACCATTGCTGCTGTGACACCACCACCGTCAGCCCTGCAGGGACACCAGCACCAGCACCGCCGGTGGTGTTCACAGTGCCCATCACCTCCTGGTCCTTCCTGGGGATGCCAGAGAGTCCAAGTGCCTCACTGAGGACCAAGAGGCTCCTGAGCTGCCTCAGCAGGAGTTTTAGGTGGGCTGAAGGGGCAGTTTCCAGGCTGGGAACCTCCCATTCCTCTTCCCTGCCCTTCCTTTGCTGTGTGTGACTCCACAGCTGCAGGATCAGTGCCCTGTGAGACACCAGACAGGCCCAGCTCAAAGGCAGGGCGGTGAAATCGGGGGCTCTGTTGGGTTTGAGGATCACATTGGTGGAGCAGGAGAGGGCAGGGTTAGCAGGAATGAACTGGAGACATGCTGGGACTCATGGAAGGAGCACAGGAGAGCCTGGGAGACCTGGCCTACTTTTTCAACAGTGAAGAGCCAGGGCGGGGGTCCCTCCTGATTTGCAGTCCTGAGGCCCCTTGGCAGATGCTGCGGGGGCTGCAGTGGGGATTCCCAGCCCAGCATCCCCCAGAGCACCCCGCAGTCTCCGAGGTGCCAATGCTCCAGAGAAAGGTGCACGAACGCCCCGGGGCACGAGCAGGCAGAGGAAGCCCTGGAGGGAGGTGCTTGCTCTCCTTTCTGCCGAGAAAAGCCTGGGGCAGAAACACTCCCCTGTGCCAGCTGCCTGACTCCAACAACAGGGGGCTTGGCAGGGCTGGGCTGGGGGTACAGGGAGCTCCAAAAGACTGGGGCACACAAAGAGGGGCATCCCGAGCATCAGGACCTCGGCTGTTGATCCCGAGCTTCTTTTCAGAGGGCTTTGTCACTAAAAAATATTACAGAATAACCTTTCTCAGCTGGGTTTTTTGGTGTTTTTTTTCAGCCTGAGTCAGGTATTTAAAACTCTGTGGACCCTTCCGTGCCCCTCCACCTATTTGGGAAAGTGGGAGGGGAGGAAGTTACACAGTGGATCCCATAATGGAGTTTTGGTTTGCAATCCTATTGTTAGCAGGGACAAAGTCACACCCGGAGCAGCAGCAGTGGGAGGCAGCACATCCAGGCTGTGCAGGACTCCAGACACCCTGGGGCCTGCAGGGCACTGCCAGGGACTTGGTCACTGGAGGGTTTGGCTCAGAGTCCTCATACTCCCAGCCTGGCTTTCTCAGGGAATGAGGTGACTTGAGCTCCTGGCTGATGCCACCAAGGCGAGGGAGATCTGCAGGATTTAGATCCCAGAATCACAGAATTGTTTGGGTTGGACAAGACCTCCAAGGCCATCGAGCAGCCCCCAGCACCACCGTGTTCACCACAAAACCGTGTCCCCAGGTGCCACACCCGCACATTGCTGAGAGCCGTGGAGTCACGGAATGGTTTGGGTTGGAAGGGACCCTGAAGACCACCTTATTCCAACCCTTCCAGTGGACACGTTCCCCTAGACCAGATTGCTCCAAGCCCCATCCAGCCTGACCTCGGACACTTCCAGGGACCCGCTTCCATTTACCTCCCTTGAGGTGTCCCCACATCGGTGGCTGGGTGTGGGGAGGTGCAAAAGGCGCTCTGAGGGAGGGAAAGACACAACAGGAGCAAACACCAACCTCTGGCAGCATCTTCCTGGCACTGCAGCCCCCCTGAGCAGGTGGCAGGGGCCAAGCCTCAGCCAGGGGCCGGATTTGCCAACGTGCAGAAATCCCGGGATGGAGCTGCCTGGTCCTCCCACAGCATCTTCCTGGTCTGTGCATGAACAGCAGGTTCCCTTCTGTGCCTGGATGCGCTGCTTCCTCCCAGCAGGAGCCTCTCGATCGTGCAGAGCATCCGTGCTGGGTGCAGCACCCTGGGACAGGGCCGGGGCAGTGACTGGGAGCACAGGGATAAAGCCACACGCCCTGGGCCGTGCTGGGTGGGACCTGCAGCAGTCAGGGCGGCTTCCAGCAGCTTGGCAGAGCCTGAACCCCCCTAACCACGGGTCCTGCTGGCCCTGAGTCCCCAGGCTCTGCTCACAGCTGTCCTGGCTGCCGAGCCCTCCATCCTGGCCCCAGACTGTGCCTCCTGTTGCACGGGCACGACTCGAGTGTCTGTGGGGGGAACCAGACCCAGGAATAACCCAGCCTGGAAATGAGGAGCTGCTGGGACAACGTGTGCTCGTTTGAAGTGCTGGAGACGGCAGCTCAGGAGCCCCTGCTCTCCGAGATTTCTAATTACGCTTCTGCATAATTGTTCCAACCATTTCCTCACGCTGAAGCAAAGCTTATTGGTTTGTAATCCCTAGCACACCCCGGGGCCTGCTTTCAAATGTAGGCCCAGCGTTTACTGCCCCCGGTGCAATAGTTGGAGGATGTGAATTTGTGTGTTATTGCTGAGAGCTTCGTCACTTGGTTTTCAGCTCTTTGAGGACTCCAGATGTGTCATCCGGGCCCGGGGATTTGTTACCTTTTGTGCATTCCAGCGCCGTGCCTTTGAATCCTCCATCTCTGCCTTTTGCTTCCGCGCCAGAGGAGGAGGAGGATGGATTTGGGAACGCGGCTCCTGCTCCTGCATGAGGCTGCCCCGGGTTTGGCCAGGTGGTCCCGCTGCTCCAGCACATCTCCCCCATGTCCCATGCTCCCTGTGCTCCCTGTGCTCCCAGCCATCCCTGCCTCCCGTTTCCATCCCGTGTTTTACCCGCTGCATTTCCTCGCCCTCCCTGTTGGCTCTCTGTGGGTTAATACCAATTTTCTCAACAGCATTTGGCTCCATCTCATGCATCTGCCATAAGAGCAATATGAACCTTCCCTGATTGTCTTCCCAGTATTCCCAAAGCTCTGCTAAGCAGGCTCGAGCCCCAGTCCCATCACATTCCCATCCCTGCCTTTCCCGCAGATCTGCAGGGCCGGGATTGAGCGATCTCCATCTCCTAGGAAATGTGGCACAGTGAGAACTGCCCTTCCTTCAGCCCCAGGCATGGCAGCTTCAGTCACCATCCTGCCTCCATGTCTCCAGGATTGCTTTGTGGGAGTCACAGCACCCCTGAGAGGCAGGATGGGAGGCAAAGTTAGGGCAGGGACTGAGATTAAGCCCAGCTCTGGCTTGTGCCAGGCTTAAGGGGCAGTTGGATGGGGCTTGGAGCACCCTGGTGCAGTGGAAGTGGTGCCCACCACCATGGCAGGGGGTGAAATGAGAAGAGCTTTTTCCAATCCAAGACAGTCCGTGATTCCATGATTCTATGAGATCCTTTCTCCTTAAGCCTTTGTGGAGGGATGGGAATGCTGAGCTCCAGTTTGTTCAGCCAGCAGGCAGGAATCTGTGCAGGGTGCAACACACAAGCTTCCCATGCCCCCCCAGATGGTTGGGATCTAGGGAACCATCCCTGGCAGTGACTCTGTGGGGTCACACCTGGAAAGGCACAGTATGGGATGGAGTAACAGAAAACTGGGAATGTGTCTTCAGTGAGTCTTGGGAATGTGGTGCCAAAGCCATCCATGAAGTGCTGCAAGTGTAGAACTACTGGGAGCAGGGACAAGTGTCATCCAAATGGCTCCTTCCGCAAGCCCCGGTTCCTGGGGCTGCTGTCCCCACTGGGATGAGGAAAGGTTCCCTTCTGTCGGAGCTGTGGATGGTCTGGAGCAAAGAGGAGGGAGCAGTTCTGGGGTCCCAGCAGCAGAACTAAGGGCAGAAATGTGTCCACAGCAACAACTCCCCCCTGCTCCAGGGATGCTTCCTGCTGCTTGGTGTGGTGCTCCAGTTATCCAAGCTGGAGCTCCCAGTGCTCCCCTCCATGGACAGAGCCCCCTGAGTGTCTCCAAAGCTGCTGATTTCCCCGAGGAGCCCTGAGCACCTTGGCCAGGACACAGCCACCCTTCAGCCGGGCATGGAGCGTCTCCAGGCAGGGATCTCTTCCAGGACAAGGTCCCTGCCGAGCTCCCTGGACAGGACACCCGGCGCTGGGAAGGAAGGGAAGGAGGGAAGAACAGCAGCAGCAGCCCTGCGCAGTTATGCAGTAATATCCAAATCTGCTTACTGTCTGCCGCTGTGATTGAAGGAGTTTCTGTAATAATGTATTAGCTAAAGCTTCCAGATTATCCCAAAAACATCAGCTTTAACAAAGGGGTAATGCCTCTTTAATCCCCGCATGATCCCGGTTCCCAGTCTCTGCAGGACATTAATTCACGGCTAATACACAGACTCCAGGCAGGCTGCTAATGTGGGCTGGAGCCCGGGCGGGGCCAGCCGGCCACTGCTTTGTTCCTCCTGCTCCCTGGGAATGCCGGGATCTCCAGCCTGGCCCTGGTTCCTGAGCAGGGCGCCTGGATTTGGCTGCTGCTCCTGGTCTGGGAATGATACGGGATGCTCCTCTCTTCCCTGCACTGTGAAACAGCCCGGCACTGGATGCTGGATGTGGGCTGTGTGTTCCTCACCCCCTGGAGCCAGTGTAAAGAGGCCCTGGCACAGGTTGCCCAGAGAAGCTGTGGCTGCCTCTGGATCCCTGGAAGTGTCCAAGGCCAGGTTGGACAGGGGTTGGAACAACCTGGGATAGTGGAAGGTGTCCCTGCCCATGGCAGGGGGTGGAAAAGATGATCCGTAAGATTCTTTCCAACACAAACCATTCTGTGAGTCTGTGATTCTGTGAAAATCAGCACTTGGCAAACAGCTTCCTGGTGGGAAATGCATTGGCCAGGGATGATGGGACCACCAGGACCTCAGGAGGGCTTCACCCTGGCCCCATCCCTTGTGCCAGAGCAGCTGTTCTGGGAATAACAGCACGGAGCTGGGCCAGGGAGGCTCGGGCTGGAGAGCAGGAAAAGGTTCTTCTTCCCCCAGAGGGTGCTGGGCACTGAGCAGGCTCCCCAGGGAATGAGCACGGCCCCAAGGCTGCCAGAGCTCGAGGAGCCTTTGGACAACGCTCCCAGGGACAGGGGGGGATTGTTGGGGTGTCTGTGCAGGGCCAGGAGCTGGACTGGATGATCTTTGGAGTCACTTCCAACCCAGGTTATTCTGTCACTGTGGGATTTGGAAAAGGACAGTGCAGGCTGCTGTGGCCCCCTGAGAGCCCAGCAAAGGCAGAGCTGCAGGTCCAAAACCCAGCCCACGTGTGTGTGGACAAATTGGGAAATGAGACAGGACAGGAGCTGGATGGACAAATGGATCAGCAGATGGGGCCCAGGCCGTGCCTGTCCCCTTCAGCAGAACCTCAGCAGCCACTTTGTCCCACTGACAGGTTGTGGACATTGCTGTTGTCACCCTGGTTTGCTCCCACTGTCACCAGCTCAGCCATGTGCAGGGCGAGGATGGATCAAGGAGAGATCCCTCGTGGAACACCTTCTCAGCCTTTTCCTTCTGCAGCCCATCCTCGTCTCCTCCAGGCCCAACTCCACGAGCAGAAGGAGCTGAAGCTGGAACTGATGATGATGATGGTCTGAGATCTGCTCTGTCAGAGAAGATATTCTGGCCCGCAAAACTCTGGTAGCAACATCTGGCTGGTTCCAGCCAACTCCTCAGAAAGCTTCTTATCTCCATGGCTCAGAAGGAATTCCCTCCATCCTGCTTGGGGTGGGCACATGGCAGTGTTTGATGGTGGGAGGGAACCCTGGAGTTCTGAGCCCTGGCTGGGGAATTGCCGCTTCCAGTGCCCATCCCCATCCCTGGGCCAAGGCCAGGGTACAAGGCCAGGGTACAAAGCACCAGACAAAGAGCTGAGAACAACCCCCAGCATGGCAGGGAAGGCATCAGAGGTGGTGGCTGCCCCACAGAGGTGGGATCCCTGGCCAGGAAAACTTTCATCCCACTGGTTACTCCCTCACAAAGCCAAGACCTGGGATCTGCATCCACAGCTCCAGAGTCTTGTCTCGGAGCTACCTGAGAATGCCACAAATTGTCATCTGGAGGTGTCCATCTTCCCCACGGCCTACAAAGGGCCAAGTGAGAGCAGGCTCCACGGGGAGGCAGCTGGAGCTGGCAGGAACCCGTCCCACCCCATCTGCTGAGCCCTGCTGCCATCTGGGTGAGGACCCGAGCACAGTTCAACTGCAACCTTTGGGCTGGCTTTTCTCAGCTTCCTCTTTTGATGTGGAAATCGGCAGCTACCTCAAAGAGCTCCTCCATGGCTGAATTCAGCAGCAGGTGCCTTTTGCAGAGTGCTCCTCTCTCACCAATTACCTTTCTGGTCTCCACGGTTACTGCATCATCCAGCAGCCGGGAGGTTTCTCTGCCTGCTCGTCCCTCACCTGCCCCGGTGCTGCCACACCCGGCTCCAGAGGGTCCCGGGGAGAGGTTCCACGAGGTTCAACAAGCGGAAGTGCCAGGTCCTGCACTTGAGGCACAACAACCCCATGAATGCTCCAGGCTGGGGCAGTGACTGGAAAGTGTCCATTGGGAAAGGCCCTGCGGGTGCTGGTGACAGGGCGGGACACGAGCCCAGGGGTGCCCAGGTGGGCAAGAGGCCGATGGCCCCTGGGCTGTGCCAGCCCTGGGGTGGCAGTGGGCCCAGGGCAGGGCCTGTCCTGTGCTGGCACTGCTGAGCCCCCTCCAGGGCTGTGTCCAGTTCTGGGCCCACACGGCCACAGAGACCCTGAGGGGCTGGGGGGTGTCCAGGGCAGGGAACGGAGCTGGGAAGGGGCTGGAGCAGCAGGAGCAGCTGAGGGAGCTGGGAAAGGGGCTCAGCCTGGAGCAAAGGAGGCTCAGGGGGGCCCTTCTGGTTCGGCACAAGCCCCTGACAGGAGGGGGCAGCCAGGGGGGGTCGGGCTCTGCTCCCAGGGAACAGGGACAGGAGGAGAGGGAACGGCCTCAAGTTCTACCAGGAGAGGTTCAGAGTGGATGTTAGGGAAAATTTCATCACTGAAAAGGTGGTCAAGCATTCAAAGGGGTGCCCAGGGTGGAGTCCCCATCCCTGGAGGTTCCAAAACGTGCAGATGTGGCACCTGGGGACAGGGGTCAGTGGTGGCCTTGACAGGGCAGGGGGAATGGTTGGACTCAGTGATCTCAGAGGGCTTTTCCAACCTGAATACTCCTGTAATTCTGTGATCTTCCCTGGCTGCTCATGGCTGCTGACTGCCCTGGGATGCAGCCCGGCTTGCTGGGAACATCAGGCACCTGCCCTGGCCATTCCCCCATTTCTGCCACTCCACTGGTGGTGTCGAGGCAGGGCTGAGCTCCTGAGGGGACACACACACAGATCCATGGGCAGGTGGCAGCTGTCCCACACGGGAATGTCACTGGGACATGCAGAGGCCCAAAGCGCAACAATTTTACCCTCAGATCTTCCCAGGCAACCTGAAGGCTTTTGGGTGGTGCCACTGCTACAGCTGGCAGTGAAGACACAGGCCAGGAGCCTGTACTGGTTATACTGGGAGCCTGCTGGAGCCGAAACCAGCCCTCCCACAGTGTCTGGAGTGCAGTGAGGCAGTCACCCCCTGCCTGCTCTCTGCCATGGGGCGCTGCAGAGGCTGCTGCAGGGGCCTTCCCAGGTGGCTGTCCATGGGGGGCATTCCCAGAGAGGGGTCTCTGCAGGGAAGACGCCCATGGACACACCGAGACACACCTGGGAGTGCAAGGAGTGTGCAAGGTTGGACGGAGCTTGGAGCACCCTGGGGTAGTGGAAGGTGTCCCTGCCCATGGCAGGAGGGGAACTGGATGGGCTTTGGTAACTTCCAGCCCAAACCATTCTGGGATTCCATGATGTGGGATGAGCCACAGAGGGTCCAGGGCAGCAAACCAGCGGGAACACCCTCCTGTTGAGCTCTGGGAGATGGAACCCAGGTTCATTTTGGCATCTGCTTCCCCGGGCTCTGTTTTCTCCCTGCCCTCCATTCCCACTGAGCACTTCCCGCAGCTGGAGCTCTCGGGAACGCCGGGTAATGCTCCCTGTGCCTCTGCTCCGGGTTCCTGGTGCCAGCACAAGGAGCTGCAGCAGCAAACCTGTCCCGCTGCCAGCTGCCGGAATTCTGGCTCTGCCACTCCGCACCTCGGAATGCTCACAGGGAATCAGCCTCTGCAGAGACACAGGGGATGGGGGCAGCAGGTGTGGATCCGAGGTGTGACATCCATGCAGGGAGGCTGGATTCACCACCTGCATCCCACAGCTTGGCCCCCGCACCAGAGGGGACTCCACGTGCAGGCACAGCATTCCTGCTGGGGTCCAGCCCATCCTGCCTCCAGCAGGGCTCTCCCCCGTGCCAGGGAATGTGTGATCCTTGCAGGGAGGGTTTCGTGAGCCAGGGAGGCTCCAGCAGCCTGCGGAGGTTTAGGAAAGGCACCTGACAGGTTGGGTAGCATTTTCCTGCAGGGCATCATTTCACAGCTACAAGGTGTTTTCTTCCCAGAGATTCGTGTGCAGGCACGGAGGAGCAGGGCAGGCAGGCAGGGAGCTTGGATGCAGGCCTGGGAATACCAGGAGCTGAGTCAAGGGACTGGCATGAGAAAAAGTGGGTCCAGTCTGGGCATGGGCACAGGGAGGGTAGAAGGAGGAGGCAGGTCCCAGGGGCAGGACACACAAATGCTCCACACAGAGCCTGAGCACGGCTTCAGTGCATTTACCTGTGTTGGCCCTGAGCAGCCTGGTGGGTGGCATCCCTGCCCGTGGCAGGGGGTTGGAAGGAGATGATCTGCGAGGTCCCTTCCAACCCAAACCACCCTGTGACTCTGCGATCTGTGACCCTGGAAGTTCACCTGTGCTCTACGTGCAGCTCACGGCCAGCTCACCTGGGCCTCTGGCATTTCTAACCCAGCCGCGCAGCTTCCCTCTGAGCTGGGAAGGGCCCTGGGCACGGGACGAGACGGGGACCACCCCACCACCCCGGGATTTTGGGGTCAGGACGGTGCCTGGAGCACGTGTGAGCTGCGTGCCACGGCTCGTGCCGCGTAAGCAGCCTGCCACCCTAATTCCAAATACTTCAACGACAAATAAATGCCACAAACCGCCCACAGCCAGAGGGAGGGGAAAGCTAAAAATACCCTCCCCTCACGGCTGCCAGCAAACCCCAGCGGGCCACCTGCTAGTGGGGAGCCAGAGCCGCCCGGAGCAGAGCCGGGCACCCCCCGCACGCTCGGGAATAGAAATAAACCTTGCGGCGTGACCCGGAGCTGCTGGAATGGGCTCCTCGGAGCCGGGATGGGTGCCCAGGCAGCCCAGCCCAGCTGGCAGCTCCCCACGCTGCCTCCAGACACTGTGGGAGGCACGGATCCTGGGGAGACAGGCTAGGAAAATCCCAGGGAGGGGGGTTATATCCTACTCTACCTCCTCCCCACGGGGCAGAGGAGTTGCCAGACCAGGGGGAAACGCATCAGCAAGGCCGTGGAGCTGAGGGCAGAGGGGTGGGAGCTGGGGGGACGCTGCTGGGGACAGGGGACATTGCTGGTAGGATAGGGGCATTGAGGGGGCCGTGGCAGAGGCACTGCTGTGGGGTTGGGACAGGGGCATCTCGTCGGTGCAGCCTGTCCCACTCTGCAGGTGGAGGGATGAGGACGATGGGGAGATGCTCCTGAGCCTCCATCTCCCTGTATCCCCGGCTCTGGACAGTGGTGGCATTCCCAGGGTGGGCACCAGTGTCCTGTCCAAGCAGGAGGGCACGGGCAGCACTCCTGTCCCCAGATATCCTGCAGGCTCCCCATCCTCCCCTGACCAGCACTCATCAAAGTGCCCATAAACAGCAAGGTTTGCTCTCCCTCTGAAAGCTCCTGGACTCTCAGGAATGGTCCATATGGACTGAAATTCCTCTGATCTCTGGGCAGGCAGCACCTCAGGAGCTGTGGGAAGCACAGGGGCTGAGTACAGAGCTGCTCCCTTCAGCTGCCCCTGCTCAGGACAGCACCTGGAGCTCAGGGAATGCACGTGGTGGGGAGCAGTGGGCCACACGCTGCCTCATCCCACAAAATGAAACCCAGAGATCCTGGAGGACACATTACAGCGTAAAGAGCATGAAACTAGAAAACATCTCACAGCTCCCTGCCTGCCTAGCTCCGGAGAGATCTGCCCACTCAGCCCGAATCCGGAGCGATGGAAAAGAAGCAAACCAGAAGAGCTTTGTCTCTGTTCCAACCCATCGGAGATCTGAAACTTGACAACAATGCAGCAGAGATTTTCACCCTATTTTTACAGATTTTCAGTGCATGAAAACGCTGCTAGACCCATGGAGCAAACCTGCTCCCAGTGCCCACAGACAAATCTGCTCCCAAATGCCCCCGGGGACGAATTGCCAGCAGCCCCCCGGGCAGTCTGTGTGTCCTGACAGCACCAGAGCACCCACAGCTCCCTGCAGCAGCACCCCAGGAGCAGGACCCACCCCTCTACAGAGCTGCTTCCAGCTCTGGGGTCTTCAGCGTCAGAAAGATCTGGAGCTGCTGGAGAGAGTCCAGAGGAGGCCACGGAGATGCTCCGAGGGCTGGAGCCCCTCTGGAGCCAGGCTGGGAGAGCTGGGGGTGCTCACCTGGAGAGGAGAAGGCTCCAGGGAGACCTCAGAGCCCCTTCCAGGGCCTAAAGGGGCTCCAGGAGAGCTGGAGAGGGACCTGGGACAAGGGACGGAGGGACAGGACACAGGGAATGGCTTCCCACGGCCAGAGGGCAGGGTTAGATGGGATATGGGGAAGGAATTCCTCCCTGTGAGGGTGGGGAGGCCCTGGCACAGGGTGCCCAGAGCAGCTGTAGCTGCCCCATCCCTGGAAGTGGCCAAGGCCAGGTTGGAGCAACCTGGGAGAGTGGGAGGTGTCCCTGCCCATGACAGGGGTTGGGATGAGACCCTTCCAACCCAAGCCATTCTGGGATTCTGTGACCCAGAGCCCCCGGAAAGCTGCAAACAGGCCCTTGCTCAGGATGGCTGTGCTTGGGCTGCACTGCACCCCAAATGTGACCCCTCTGCCCCCCTTCCTCCATGGATTCAGGCTTTCCTGTCCTGATGCCTGTGTTTGCCAAACGTGGGGGCCCACACCAGCTCACGCCATCCCCCAGCAGTGGGGGCAGTTTGCCAGGGGAAGCCAAGCCTGGAGGATCCCACCTTTCCCACTGAGAAGGAATTTATCTAAAGAGAGGAACCCCAGGCAGGACCCTCAGCCCGTGGCAATCCTCAAGGCACAGGAAGGTGCAGAGGAGCTGCATCGCAAAGGACTGAGTCATACACTCTTCCTGCTGGCTCATGGCGAATATAATGGACATGAGGGAAAAAAAGCAGGATTACATTTTCTCTTCTTCAGCCAGACGATGCTGAAACGTGCTGGTGGCACGGTGGGGACAAGCCTGACTCCTTCTGGGGCACAGCTCAGCCCTGAAAAGCCTGGAAGAGTCTCCCCTGGCTGGCTGGAGGTTTTCCCACGGGCACAGCAGTGCAGGGAGAGGGTGAGATGTTTCCTGCCCGTATCTTTCCCGGGATCAGGGCGCCCGCACGCACTGGGTGCCACACGGCAGGCTATGAGCTGTTCTCTTGGCATGTTTATTCCATCAGCCCGGGCTTGAATAGCCGGGGTTAGGAAAGGCTCTGATTCACCGGGTGGGCTGATTTGAGGGCAGTTTCCTGTCCCTGCTCCCTGCTCCACCCTCCGCCGGCGCTGCCGGACTGGTTGTGCCGCCGGTGGAGCAGGACACGGCCACGGCAAACACACCTCGGGGCTGCTGCAGTGCCGGGGGCTGAGCCCCACAGCAGCCAGGTCACCCCGCAGTGCCAGGTAACGTGGTCGTGGCACAGGGTCCTCTCCACTGGTGAATCCACTCCTACCCCCCAGGATGCTCACACTGGAGGCTTCCCCTGTGGATGTGGAGCCCAGCAAAAGTGCTGCTGCTTGCTGGGCCACCTTCTCATCGGCGGGCTGGAAGTAAATCTACAATCTTGCTGCTAATATTTGCAGCTGACACACGAGCCTGGCAGAGCAGTAAATAGTGGTGAGGAGCCAGCAGCCTTCAGCCCAGCACAGGCCAACGCAAGCCTCCTATTTCATACCCCAGCTGAGAGTTATAACTGGGAACAAGCAGTGCAGGCTGTTCCTGCCAAACTGAGCCTGGTGTTTGGAGAAGAAATATGCAGGAGCTGTAGCAAGTGAGCTTTAGCATCCCTGCAAGCCCTGAGGGAAGGGCAGCCGTGGGCCTGAGGAGGGGAGAGCTGCTGCTGGGGGCTCACCAGGTGGGAAAGCCCAAGGTGGGCTTAAGTTCCCAAGAAAGACAGGTAAATGTGTCTGGAAGCAATGGGAACAGTGAGGGGGGTGTTGGTACTGGATAGAGCCCCAGGGAGAAGAAATTCCCGTTTGCAGGGAATTCCCATCTCCCCCGGGGATAAGCAGTCCCACTCCCTGCCTGTGCTGGCACTGGCCATGGGGAGGCTGTGGAGCAGAGAGCTCCGCGAGATACGCGGGGAGGAAGGGATACTGCCAGGGGGAGAAGAGAGAAGGAGTGGTTTTTTTCTCCAAACTGACTCATGTCTGCATTGCCATGAGTCAGCATGGTAGGATCACCTGCCCATGGCAGGGTTTGGAATGAGATGATCTCTCAGGCTCCTTCCAGCCCAAACCACTCCGTGATTCCATGACCATGCAGGTAGGGAGGGGGTGGCTCTGCCCTTCCTGGTGCTCCAGCAGGCTTGGGAAGGCTGCAGCCTGGTGGAAACACCCTGGGGGGTGACCCTGTGTCCTGGATGTGTCCTGCCAGCTCAGGGTACCCTGTCCCACATCCCCTTACTCCCGCCCCAGTGCCACCCAGCCCTGCTGGCACAGCCAGGCAGGGGGTCAGAGGGTCAGATCCCGATCCAGGAACTAATTCCCACTAAAAACAGGCCTTTCTGTTATTATATATTTTAACCGTGAGATAATTCCCCCCCGTGCAGTGTGCTGGGGTGCTCTGGGAGTGCACAGTCAGGAGCAGGAGAGCCCAACGCTGTCCCAGCACTGCCCCAGTTGTCCCTGCCGCCCAGTTTAACCAGTGGAGCGAGGGCAGCAGTGGGGAGAGACCCCCGGACACAGGGAACCCACAGAACGTCAGGAATCCCCCCGGCACTGGGGTCCCCGCGGTGCCCCCCGGGCGATGGGGGTGAGCTGCTCGTCCCCATGTCACTGTCACCGGTGCGGAGGGTGACAAACAGCCCCAGCCCGCTCCCAGGCGCCGTCGGGAGCAGAGGAGTGCGCGGATCCATGCGGGAGAGCCGAGGGAGCGGGGCTGGATTTGCATCTGCTGAGGCGCCCGAGCTGGGCACAGCCCCAGGCGGACTGCGGCGGGGCTCCCGCCTCGCCCCCCGCTCCCGCTGGAATTCTGCCTCGCTTTCCCTCCCTGCTTTCCACCCGCACTGGCTTCCCACCCTCTCCCACGCCAGCCGGCTCCCAGGGCTGCATCCCGGCAAGAGCATCCTCCTCCTCCTCCTCCTCCTCCTCCTCCTCCTCCCCCCGCACCCCAGCCCCCGCCCAGCCGTGGCAGCTCCCACCCCGCTACCAGGAAAGCGCAGAGTGCTGGGATCCCTGCCAGAGCCCCGTCTCCTGCGCTTCAGCTTCCAGCTAAATGCCAGGAACGTGATCTCCGGAGCCTGCCAGGTTACAGGAGGGACGTTTCTGCAGCTCTGGCAGAGGGGTGGCTGCGGGGGTCTGTGCTGGGCCCCTTCTCTTCGGGGTGCATCACCAGTGGTCCCACTGTGCGGGCTTCTCCTCTCCCCCTGCCTGGGAATGTTCTGGTGATCCAGCACCCACTGGAGCCTCCCGAGTGTCAGGGCTGCTTGCAAGGAAACCCTGGGATGGTCAGGGATGCAGAGGGAGGCACTGGGGGCAATGGGCAGGACCCTAAAAAGCCTGAAGAGAGCTGAGATCATACCCAAGCCAGGAGAGTCTCCTTCCTGCTCCTCCTCTACTCCTTCCCAGGACAAATCGAAGTGGTCCTTCCTCTTCCTTGGAAAATCACCAGCCGGACAACACCCAGGACGTGGGTGATTTGGCTGGGTGCACCCAGACCCCATCCCCACATTCCCATTGCATCCCGGGCTGTGGGCCCAGGGAAGCCATCGGGAACCTGGGGATGGAGCACAGCAGCAGTGCCCACGTGCCTGAGGGTGCCATGGAGACACCTGTGGAACCATGGAAGAGGCAGCAGCAGGAAGCAGAGGATCAGTCTCCATCAGGCTGTGCTGCGGAAACCTTCACCCAAAGGTTTCTCCTCCTCTTGCCAACACGCTGTGCCAAGGTTTTGGGGGGATTTTTGCCCATTTTTTCCTTTTTCTCGCCATTCCTTGTGTTTCTCCCCCTGATCGCTGCCCCTCAAGTCATGACACAGGTTCCCTGTGACCTGCACCAAGCACCCCCCAGACAAAGCCCCCTGTGCCCCGTGTGCTCCTGCTGTGTGGGCAGTGCCGTGTCCCTCCAGGGACATTGGGGTGATGTCCCGTCCCAACCCTGCTGCTGCCTGTCACCAACATCCCCATCAGCAGCCTCTGCAAGGCCCTGGGACAGCTGTCACCCATCAGCCCTGCAGGGATGGTCCCTGGGTGTTCATGGCCCCCACCAACATGGCATTCTTGCATCATAAAGCATCCAAAAAGCAGCAGAAAGCAGGGAAAAACTTTGCAAAATGTCCTGCTTTCAAAAATGGCAATGCAAAAGGCAAGAAACATGAAGTTAAGGCTCTGCTTTCAAACCCCCTTCCTCTTCCTGGGAACAGGAAAGTGAGGGAAGTGCGAGCTGCTCTTCCTTCCGTGTGACCCTTGCACGTGCCAGGCTAATCGAAAGCTGGGCATTGCTGACATGGCCCCAAAAGGCTGTGCCACCCCTCCAGAGGCCAGAGGAGACAAAATCCTGCCCTGTGGCCACCCCTTGGATCCAGCCCGTGCTGCTGGCACCACGTGGTGTGTCTGGCTTGGTGCTCAGAGTGCTGGAACCAGGTTTTTTGCCAGAGCTGCATCTTCCCCTGCCTGATGAAGGACACAAAGTCCACAGGATCCCCACGGCAGGTGGCCCTTGATCTTTGGCATTCCCGGTCAGCAGGGTGGGAGCTATTTGGGGTCAGAGCAGCATGGGCAGCACCTGCTGAGTTCCCTGAGGATCTTGTCCCTTTTCCTCAGGGGAGAAGGGATGTCACCAAGCATGCCTGGCCACCCTTCTCTGCATGGCCACCCCACATGGGGCCCAGTTATTTTTATCTCCCCAAGTGTGTGTGAGTCGCTCATTTGTCTCTCCTCAACATCAAACCATTCCAGCACAGCGCCAGCTCGGAGGGAGTGAGCAGTGGAAAAGGATTTCAAACCCAGCTCTCCTCACAGGCTGGAGGAGGGGAAAGGATGGAAACCATCTCTGCTCACCCCAGCTCCCAGCAGTAACCCCCCCAAACCCACCCAGCCCTCCCTCCTCTGCAATCTCCAGACCTGCAAATCTCCTCTCTCCCGGCATGGCCAGTCCCCAGCACTGCCTGCTCCTCTCCCAAAGAACGGGTTGGGAATGGGCTGGCACTCAGCAGGAGCCAGGCACCCACACGTGGTGGGGTCAGGCCAGGCCTGGGCTCCGTACAAGGTGGGTTTGCATCCCATCAGGGGGGCTGGATCTCTCCAAGGAGACTGGATCCCACCAAGGAGGCTGGATCCCTCCAAGGAGACTGGATCCCATCAAGGGATGGCAAGGTGTGTCTTCTGCAGCTCTGTGTGTGGCTGTGACACCCTGAGCATGGATCCATGAGGAACCAGCAGCCCTGGAAGGCGGGAGGATGACCTTGGAGTATTTCTGGAGCCGTCGGAGATGGGAGCACGACTTTGGGGCATCTCTGGAGCTCCCCAAGCCAGTGAAAGCCCCCCTTTTGGCTGGTGCCTGTTTGCTGCGTGGCACCAGAGAAGCAGCCCTGCATCCCATGGCACCCCCCCAACAGTGCTAATCTCCCTAAACCCTTGAAACAAAGTCTTAATCCCGGGGAGCTCAGTGAGGCAGAGCGGGGTTCCTGCGCCGTGCCATGGCTAAACAGTGCTCTAATCCCAGAGCAAGCTGCTCTAATCCTGGAGCAAGGCTCCCTGCCCCCGCCCGCCCGCGGATCTGTAACCGATCGGCACCGGGCAGGGGTGCCAAGGGAGCAGGGCCACCCTCGCTGTCACCAGGGAGGATCAGGAGCAAGGAGAACAGGGCTGGGGACCCTCTGGGGCCGTGGCTGAGCCCCCTCCGTGCCAGACAGCTCTTGGCAAGGGCCACGCTGGGCTCCTGCCCACGCCATCGATTGGCTTCAGCAATATTTAAAGCTCCCGTTTAATTTCCAAATGGAGAGGAGTGGTTTCCACTTGCCTGGCTGGCTGTGAGCATTTCCAGGTCTGGGAAGACGGGCAGGGAGCGGGGACAGAGGACCTGCTGGGGGTCACGGCGGGGTCGAGTGCCCAACACAAGATCCCTGCTGTTGCAGCAGGGCTGGCTGTGCCTGGCTGGGCTGAGGGTGTGAGCGATGCCGGGAGCTGCAGAGCCCGAGCCGGCCAAGCCAGGCCTGCCTGGCAGGCTGCCCGTGGGGCCATTTCAGAGCACCGGCGGATGGGGAGGGCTCTGCAAGCGGGAATTGCCTCCCTCTCCCCACCAGGCAGAAAGAGGATGATTCCCCCAGGGCTTCTCTCCCTCCCCTGCTACTTCTCAGCTCATTCTGCAGCACCAGGGAGCACCAGGCAGTGCTGGATCCTGGATCCTCAGCACCCAGAGCAGCACCCAGGGCTCCTCATCCTCCCAAACCACCCTGCAGAGACCTTGGCCGCATGAGGCTTCCCAGGGAAGGCAGATCCCACGGTGCATGTGCCCCACATTGCAAATTCCCAGCTCAGCATCCTCCCCAGTGCGTGTGGCTTTTCAGGGATGTGGATCCCAGCTTCCATCCCTACCAGCTTGCAGGGAAGGTGGCTTTATCCAAACTGGGCAGCAGCAGGAACAGCTCCCCTGGGAGCAGTGTTACAGCTCGGTCCATGCTGCGCTCTGGCCAGTGTGATTCAGTGGCTGGCTGGATAAATCTGCTCCACTAATAGCCCTTAAAGCCCGCACATGCAGTTAAAACCCTGGCTGAAATATTTATCGAGTCAATTTTCAACTCACATAAACTCCGTGCTTACTAAGGGGAAAGAAAAAAATCACTCTCATTTTCCGTGAATCCCTGAAATGCAAATAGAGCAGCAGGTGCCAGGTGGGCTGGGTGCCCACGGAGCCAGCCCCGAGCCACTCCATCTCTCGGGATGCAGGTCCAAAGGGGAGATTCTCTGCACTCCCACGTTGCCAGCTCCTGGTCCCCGTGGTGTCATGGGGCTGTGTGTGCTGTCCCTGTCCCTGTCCCTGTCCCTGTCCCTGTCCCTGTCCCTGTCCCTTGTCCCCGTTTTCTACCTGGGTGCATCTGCTCCTCGCACAAGGGAGCTTTGCTGGCTCCCCCCGAGCTGGCGGAGCAGCTGCTTTGGCCCTTGCTGTGCAAACATCCCCGTGTGGCTGCAGCCCGGGGGTCCCTGCGCAGCCCCGGCCCCGCGGGACTGCAGCGAGGAGCCTTTGTCTTCCTCACGGAGGAGCGGGGAAGGGGAGCGGGGGGAGATTTGCAAGGAGAGCAGAGTGGTTGCTATTTGAATATCCCCAGTAAAGAGCCATTAGCGCTAATAACAGCTTTCAGCACGGTGCAGAGGGCACTTCCCCTCCGCAGCCTCAGAGCACTTTGCACGGAGCCGTTTCCCCAGCGCTCCCCAGCTCCGAGCCCCGCAGCACTGGCTGGTGCGGGGTGCCAGGGATGCTCCTTCACTGCCCTTCCAGCGCCGAAACGGGAGTGGAACAGGGCTGGGAACCATCTCCCTGCCCCACAGCCTCCAGCAGAGGTGGCACTGCACTTGTTCTCTCTGTCAAGGACTTTTTGTCACTTCCAAAAGGACTCTCGGGGACTCTGGGGTTGGGGATGGGTCGCACGGTTCATCCTACGAGGTGTTCCCTCATCTCCTAGGCCTGTGGAAGTGAGGGACCATAGGGACACCTGCCAGTCCAGCGATGCCATCACTTCATCCCAGCCAGTGCCAAGCGATCCAGGGAGTGAGAGAGGGACAGGCAGGGAGCTGACGTGGTGTGAGCTTCCCTGTCCACAGTGGGGCAGAGGCTTGTGGGCAGGTTTTCCAGGCAAACCCCGCAGCTCTGAAGGTGAAATGTTCCTATCACGGCACTGGAGAGGGGCTGGGAGATGAGCTCCAACAGGCCCTGGTGAAAAGCAGGAATTAGAAATGCATCAGAAGCTGCTTCAAAGCCCTCCAGATCGGAGCAGCACATCTGGTGCTGCAATTGTGCTGGAAGGCAGGCAGAGCAGGCTGGCATATGGGCCCTGCCTGCCCCGTGTCCCCAGGGTGTCCCCAGGGTGACAAGGGCTCACCAACCACCACGCCAGGACCAGGACTGTGCCTCCACCTGGTCCCTGCGTGCCTCAGCAAGTGCCACATCCTGGGAAAGAGCCATGCCCACTGGGAACGGACCACTCAGCACCCAGCTCCTCACAGGCCCCAGCCCCTGGAGCATTTCCTTGGATGTAGGTGTGTGTGGGTGCTCCCGGGAGTCACCCCTGGCTGCCGAGGGCAGGTGGGATCTGGTGGGAGCAGCACGGGATGTGTGACCCCAGGCTGCAGCAGGAGCAGGCCCCTTCTCCTGGGGGTGCTCCGGCAGGGAGGGAGGAGGGAGATGGGAAGATCCCAGATGCTGCTGCCATCCAGCAGCCAGGCTGGCTTCTGGGGCCGGGTTTCCATCTGCCTTTCCCACACACACAGACACATCCAGCCGCTCTCTCCCAGCCAGATCTGGGGTGGGAATTGGGCGACGCTCCTTGCTGCACACCCTGGCACAGGACGTGTCCTGCTGGCACGTGCACCTCTCCGGAACATCCCAGCTCCCTTTAGGGATATTCCTCCTCCCTCCTCAAAGCAGGACAACCCTGGGTCTATTTTCTAAACCTTGTCAGGGAAGCCAATCTGCCAGCCTTGAGTCCCACAGGGCGATGCAGAGGCCCAGGCGCAGCAGTGGGATCCCAGCCAAAGACATTCCCACCGGAAAATCCTGTAAGGGAGGGATGTCAGCCCTCAGGCCCCATCCTGCTGACCCCTGCTGCACAGAGAGGGGCTGAGGAGGTGAAGGCAGGGTGCCATGTTGGGGTGCAGGGGTTAACACCGGGGTCCTGCTCCTCTTGCCAGCCCCAGGGCCCCTTTCCACGCCGGTTATTTTTATCCTGCTCTTGATGGATCGGTGCACAGCGTCGATGTTGCCAGAAAATTTTCCCCCTAGTTCCATCACACAGCAATTTAAGGTTAGTCCTGCCTGCCAGAATGAGTCAAAAGCTTTTAAAAAGCCTATAAAACAGGCATCTATCTTGCCCTGGTTTGATTCCACTCCTTTGTTTATGGCTGAGGTCACTGGCTCGTGGCTCAGGGAGGAATCCAGGTCACGGTGGCGGTGACGTGGGGCGAGGGAGGCACTCCCTGCCTGGCTCAGACACCTCTGCTCTTGCGTGGAGTCCACGTGACGGGCTCGCCTCTGGATGCACACACCCCCCCCGGCACCGACCGAGGGGACAGGCGGGATGGGAGAGACCCCCGTTTGCTGGGAGCATCGGGGAGGCCTAAAACACCCCCCAGAGAGGAGATTCCTCCTTGCGGAGCTCACCGGCATCAGCGAGACCCCAGCGCTGCCCAGGAGGCCAAGGAGGGATTCAAGGGAGCAGGAGGCTCATCCCCGTCAGGGCAGGGGCTCACCTGAGGGCACCAGGCTGCTGGAGATGCCCAGCTGGTGAGGTTTGGAAGAACAGGGTGGTTTTGCCCCCCAGACCATCCCTGTCTCTGCTGTCAGGTCAGATGCTGGGGGCCCCCTGGCAGGCAGCAGCTGGATGCCCCTTCATCCTGCTGTTGGAGCGCACACGGAGGCACAGGGACACCCACGGTGCTTCCAGTCCCTCAGGCAGTAGCTTAGGATCAGCACAGCCAAAGCGTATCCCTTAATCCTCCTCCCAGCCCGGCAGTTGCCATGGAGAGCGCCACGGAGCACTTCTTCTCACCCCCTGCCCTGGGTGAGACCCTCCTCCCTGCCCTCCCTCCTGCAATTTTCCCATTCCAGGTGTAAATCCTGCTGGATTCCCCAGTGCAGCGTCCCTGTGAAAGCACGCAGGCTTTTCCAGCCTGGCTTTCCTCGTCCTCCTCCCTTCCCTCCTGGCTGGGAAAGTTCACATCTGCCTGTGCTTCCCCCCAGACCTGCCACAGCCATCCCCAGCTCACTGATCCCAGATCCCACGTCCTGCCAGGCCAGCGCTGTGTCCCTGCTGCCTTTCCCCTGGGATGGGGGCCGTGGCCCCTTGGGGAGGGGTCACCCCGGCTCTGACGTGGCTGCGTGGTCCCAGTGCCAGCACTGTGGGGAGGAAATGGCAGCTCCCAGACCGCGGTGGTGCAGAAATCCCAGGCTTTACATAAATCCACGGACTGTGCACACCCATCTGGGCAGCCAAGAGGGCACAGGGGATCCCAGGCTGCTGCATCCCGGCTCCTTCTGCTCACTGCCAGCCCCTGCCAAGCCAGGCTGGGGTTTCTGGAGCATTATTTTTAAGACAGTTGGTTTTAGGCTGTGGCTGGCACTGAGGACCCGCGGGGACCCGGCTGCTGCAGTTGGAGAGGGGAAGGAGCAGGATGGGCGGGATCCCTTTATCCGGCATCTCTGCTGAGTCCAGGGCATCCCAGCGCACTTGGCAGGGACGGGAGGGCAGCAGGGAAGGGGAGGGCACCCAGGATACGTCAGCAGGAGAGGACTCATGGCCACACATCACCTCTGTGCTCACCTCCGGTGACCCCCGGGCTGCAGAGCGGCTCTGCCTGCGCTTGGCTGGGTGGTCCCTGGAGACGCTGCAGCAAAGCCGTGCCAGCCCTGCCTGGGAGGAGGTGCAGGAGGATGGGGAGCAGGAGGAGGAGGAGGAGGAAATGTCCTCTGAGGTCTGGGATAGGCACATGACCAGTTCTGGTACCCTCACAGATTGGGGTGCTGTGGGTGTTTAGGGTGTGTCATGGGGGAGTTGCTGTAATTCCCTCCTGGCCTCATGGCTCAGGGGTGATCTGTGCCCTCGTGGGAACATGGACCCCTGAAATCCAGCCCAGCCCCATGGATTTGGTCTCTATTTTGGCCCCACCAAGGGATCAGGGGCAGCCACAGCTGCCCCATTGCACGGACCATGGAGGTGCCCAAACTACATGTGATTGAGCCAATCCTCCATCCAGGGTGCTTCCTGCACCCTGGAGATGCCCAAACTCCCCATGAATGAGCTAGTTCTCCTCTGAAACCCCACACAGCTCCCAGCCTGCATTAGCTGCCCGGGATGTGCTGGGATGGGAAGGCTGGTGCTGGAGAGAGCATCCTTCCAGCTGCCTGGGAAGCTGCTGCTCTCTGCCTGCTACCCACCTCAGGAGGGGCATTTCCATGCTGCAGATAACTCCAACGAATGGCTTTTGCTCAGAGCTTTGCAGGATGAGGAGTTATAGCAGGATCTATCCCTCCCCAGGGATGCAGCCGCCTGGGAGCCACAGTCAGTGCAGGGACAGGCCCTGCTGCAGATGTGGTCGCAGTCCCAGCTCTTTGCTGTGCCCCACGGCCCCAGCGGTGCTTGCTGCAGCCTCCAGAACATCCAGAGGTTGTGTGCACGGTGCCTGCATGCCCCTCTCCACCCTCCCTTGAGCACACAAGTGGCCCCCAGGGAAAGCGAGGGAGAAGTCATCGGCCGTGAGCTGCTTGCGAAGGAAAACCCGCCCGAGATCGGCTGCCGAAAGTGGCACTGCAGAGCAGGCAGGGCCTGCTGGGGCCGGGTGATGTCCCGCAGCTCAGAGGGGAGAACAACAGCTGCCTTGTCCACCAGCCCAACACCAGGAACCAGGCCTGTTCCGACAGTTTCCTTGTGCCATGGGAAGTGTCGGACACATCTGCCCATGCCCTGGGCCAAGCGCTGCCCTGGGCTTGCCTGGACACCAGGATCAGAGCAGGGGATTTCTGTGCTGGCTCCAGCAGCACCAGAGCAAAGCTGGGCAGTGCAGGGTCCCCACCCTCCTGCTCCCCTGCCTCCCCCATTCCTGATTCCCGATGCTAGGCCGCAGATCAGGCTGGGTCAGCTGAGGGATGCCATCCCCAAGAGGCGAGGATGTGGATTTTATACCCAGGCCCCTGTGCCCCTGCTCCTCTGTGCAGCCAGCCAGCAGGCCCTGGCTCTGCTCCTCACCACAGATGGGCAGCTCCAGGTTCTGGGAAGGTACTGGGATGCTGGAGGGTCCGGTTTGGGCCAGCACCTCTGATTTTGGGCATCGATGGCTGAGCAGTGGCCATCTGTCTGCACAGTGGCCTTCCAGCCCACACAGCTGCCTCTCTGCTGGCACACTGGGTAGAGCGGGGTCCATTCTGGGATCCTTTGGCTTCACCCCAGCACAGGGCTCAGCCTTTTCCTTGTCCCCTTGTCATGATGAGCCACAGGACCCCGAGAAGTCACAAAGGATGTCAGGGGTGGCTGTGGCCCGTGGCTGTGGTCCAGTAAACATTTATGGAGGACACCGTGAGGCAGGAGGCTCCAGAGGAAGGGAAGGGGGCTTCATCCATGTCACCTGATGTGTCACAAGGGTTTGGCTCACCCTGCCAAGACCCCAGCCTTCAAGATAGGGATGGGGCTCCTACACTCAGCTCCACACCACCAGCACAGCATCTCTGCTGCTGGAACGTCCCTGTTTATGTCCCTGACAGCCACCCCCCAATGTCCCCTCAGTCCCCGCTGCCCTGGGACCCCCCCGCAGGCCAGGCAGCCCCATCCTGGCCAGGGGCTCCTCCGGGGACGAGGCAGAGCTGGACTGGCAGGAAGCACCTGGAGCTGGCAGTGACAACGTGTCCACCCATTTGTCTGTAATTAAAAGTTGTGTGTAGAGATTTCCTGTGACACGTCCCGTGAGTCCAGCTGCAGACACCGTGCCGTTGAAACCAGGAGATGCTAATGAGTGCTTGTGCATATTAAATACCTTGTTTACACTAAGACAACAGCCGGTGGAGCTGGGGGAAGGAGGGGAGGCGGCTGTAATCTTCTCTCATGTTTTCTGCCCCTCAGGAAGCTGCTGAGCCTGCGTTAGGCCAGGCTCTGGCTGCAGGGATGGTCCAGAGCTCTCAGCAGTGATGCCACCACCCTGTCTCAAGCCCTGAGTGCTGGTGCATCATCCCCTCTCCGCTGAGCCAGCCAGGGCAGGCACTCAAATGTGCCCAGGGGTCCCCTGCGTGGTGCTGAGAGGTTTGGGGGGCTCTGGGGAACAAGGGACTCAGCTGCCCACCCTGCCTGAAGCCTGCCAAAGGCTCACTGGTCTCAAGTGCTCCTGGGCAGCGGGTCCTGGAGGGAGGTGGTAAAGAGGAGATGATGCAGGATCAGGGTCACAGTGGCTCTGTTTACATGGGATCTAGGAAAGGTCCCCAGCCCTTCCCTGCCCCTGTCCCAGGGCACAGACCACCTGGGCAGGATCTCGCCCTGCCAAGAGGGACAGCACTGGCTCTGGGATCCAGCTGGGCTTTGGGGCTGGCCAGCACAACCTGCCCTTCCCCACCAGCATGGGGGTTCGAGGTGGGGCGCTGAGGGTCTGTCCTGGCTGGTGGTGGCCTTGTGCTGCTGCGGGGACACAGTCCCTGTCCCCTCCCCAGTCAGGTGCCCCTCACTGCACTGCTGAGGCAACAGGAACCCCTTCAAGGCCCAGGAGAGTCCTTCATGTCCCTGCACAAAGGGCAGGGCAGGCACAAGGGCAGCCGTGCCAGCCCTGGTGCTCCCAGGCTTGCCAGGTTGGGGGAGAGCTCTCGGCAGGGCAGGACACGGGCAGCTCCTCCCATCTGCATTCAAAGAGCTGGACAAACTCCAGGAAACAGCTCCAAGGACATCAGACAGCCTCAGGACCGCAGTCCTGTCCCCAGGCTGACCCCAAGGTGGCTGCCCAGGCTGTGGGTCACCCTTCCCTTGCGAGCACCCACCGTCTCCCTCCACACCCACAAGATCCCGCAGCCCCTGGCACCCCAGCGACCAGGACACCGTGGGCAGGAGCTCTGCCTGCTCCCCCCTTCCTGGGGCATCCCTGGGGGGCTGCTGAGTCCCTGCTGCCCCGAAACCACAGCTTCAGCTCTGCTGCTCATTCCTGCTGCCTCGGGAAGAGCCTCCCGCCGCGCCCCGCCGGGGTGACGCGCACGCGGGCCTCACATGTGCCACCCCCATCCTGGCCCAGCGTTATTGCAGAGCCTCCTGCTCAACACGTCCCGGGAGGCCAGGCTGGGCTGAATGATTGATGTGATCGCTGACAGGTTGCCTGAGCTGGGCACTGTGCAAGTGTTTCTTCCTGCAGCTTCCTCCAGGGACAGGCAAGCGACAGCGCCAGGAGCTGTTGGAGAAGCCTGGAAGGGCCCTGCTTTGGTGTCGAGGGAGAGCCGAGCTGGGATCCTCAGGGATACGCACCCCACATCCCACAGGCAGCAGCTGGACCACGGCATCATCGGTGTTGTGTTTTCCCCTTGTTCCCTGTAGTGCCTGGAGCAACTTCGTGGAGTGTGGTCCCCAGCCACGCACGCCTGAGCGAGCCCAGCCGGGGCAAAGCCACAGATGCTTCCAGTGGAGGAAAACCGAGCGCTGGGAATGTGGAGCTGCCTTGGCTTGTGCCAAGCTGCAGAGGAGTCGGGCGGGCAGGCAGGAGGATCCCAGGGACCCCAGTGTCAGCAGCAGGTCCCTTCAGCAGCATCCCCACAGCCCCAGACACTGCTGCAGACCCCCAGAGCCCATCCCCTTATCCTTGTGACTGTGCCCTGGGATGAGAGGTGGTCCAGGGTGCACTCCCTGTGTGCCCTCACAAGATCTGCACACAGACTGCACCAGCCAGAGCCAGGTCACCCCACTCTGCACCCCTGGGCACTGTGAATTCCCAGTCCCTACTTCCAGGGAACCATCGCTTCCTCCCCTTTCACTTCAGTCTCACAGCTTACATGAGAGAGAACCATGTTTGCATCCCTGCCTGGTACCCTCCAGCTCTTCCCCATCTTCTCAGGGCTCCTTGGATGGATGGGGCAGAGGGATGGATGTGGCTGCCTGGCAGGAGAGGCAACAGGGGCACACAGTGGGTTGTAGGACCGAGACAGGCTTGACCCCAATGCTCAAAGCTGCCGTGGGGAGTCTGTAACAAAGCCTTTTGGGGAAGCAAATGCTTTCTGGGGTTCACGAGAGCCTTGGGGCAGCGGGGTGAGCCCCTGGGACATGCTCCCTCCTCCTGGAGCCCTGTGTGCCCGGTGTGGGGCAGGTGGGTGTCCCTGCCTGGGTGATGGGTGTCCCCTCCTCAGGCACAGGTCCCCAAAGGCTGCAGCTCCCACGCCACAGCGAGCAGCCAAGATGCCACCAAAGTGCCACCAAGCGCCAGGTGCTGGTCCCTGCCCACGCTCGCTGCAGAGCCGGGGGGATCCAATTCCCTCCCATCCCGTGGGGGCTGGCAGGAACCAGCTCAGTGCCACCCTCAGCATGTGGTTACTTGGCCTTGACCCCCGTCAGCAGTTTCCCAATCCCACCTGCACCCTGGAGCTCTGCCCACCCCTCCCACAGCTCCCCTCAGCCCACCCAGCCCCGGTTTCAGACAGAGTTGCCAATCGCGAGCGTTTTAAATGTTAATGACGACGTTTCAGATTTGTAGTGGAAACTAATTAAAATTGTTATTGTTAGCAGGTTTGAATTGCCCAGGTGTGAATCATTATCCTCATTAAAATAATCAGGGAGACGGGGATGTGACGGGAGAGCAGATGGATGAGAAGCAGCCTGAGCCATCGACCCGGATGGCCGGGGAGCCTCGGTGCCCACGGGAAGAGGGGCACCCCTGCCCAGGCAGGCACAGACCCCCAGGTCCAGCCCAGCCCGGCAGCTCCTGCCCCATGGAACGTGCCCCACTCGCAGCCCCACGGGCCAGGGACCGCAGGGTGCTGCAAGTGGGATATCGGGAATTTCCAGAGCAGGAGCAACTCTGGGGAGAGGCCGCAAGGCTGGGTGGGGTCACGACCCATCGCTCCCCCAACATGCCCCCTGCTTCCACCTGAGCCATCCCGCCGTGCTTCCCGGCTGTGCTGCGCTGTGTCCGCCCGGGGGACTGTCACCTTCCCCTGCACGGATCCGCTGGAACAGCGGGGTCTGCTCCCTGCCCGATGCCCTGGGAATGGGATGACGTGTCCCAGCCTCGGGCGAGGAGCGGGAGGCTGTGGGGCCGTGCCTGTTCTCCAGCCTGCAGCTGCCAGGACTGGGGACCGTGGCTCCCGATCCAGCCCCGCCGGAGCCAGCGGGCTGCTCCTGCCCCGGGGCTGCCCGTGCCCCGGGTGGCCCCGCGTCGCCGCAGCTGCTCGGGGCCCTGCGGTTCTGTCTGCAGGGAACAAGGGCCCCTTTCTGCCCCGTGAATGGGCTCAGTGTGCGCAGCCCCCGGCCACACCCCGCAGCCCCCGGCCGGCCGCTGCCGGGCGGCGGGGCTGGGGTCGGGGGGACCCCGCGGGCACCGAGCTATTCAGGGAAAGGGCACGGACCTCCCAGCGCTCAAGGTCGCCTTTGTGCCATGAATCCCAGAGCAGGGGCTCCCCTGGGGGCAGCGGTGACACCAAAGGGAGGAATGATGGCACATGGCCAGCGCTGGGGCTCTTTGCTGTCATCTCCCCCTTGAAGCTGTGTCTCATCCCTTGTTCCCAGTTATGTGGAGTGGCTCTGGAGAAGCTCTTGCTGGTCCCCAGGATTCCAGCCGGGAAAGGTGGCACCGGGAGCTGTGTGGGAGCTGTTTGCCAGGCACTGGCCACGGATGACTGCAGGGATGTGCTGGCCAGGTGGCACTCAAGACTAGTTTATCTGCTGATGTTTTCATCTATTGACAAATCTATTATTGATGATACACTTTCCTGGGCTTGGCAGAGCTCTGTCCATGCTCCAATCATATCCATCAAATAAATCTCAGCCGGGCTTTGCCATTGCTGCTGAATTAATTATCCCCAGATTGTTTTTTCATAAATATTTGACAAGCACTAACAATGCAAGGCGCGAAGCCCCCTGGTAATTCTGTGGCTCCAAATTCTCCTTAAAAAGTAGCTGTCACCTCCAGCACTGCGGGACCAGGGTGGCTTTGGGGGGGATGGAAAGGCTGGGGCAGGACCTCAGTTGAGCACCGGCTGCTCCCCGTCCTGGGCTCGGGGGATTTCACACAGGGAGGTGTCAATGGGGCACAGCACCGAGACCCATTTAATTCCTGCTTCAAAGGCAGCCTGAATAACAGGGACCACAAGCCGGCCCCAAAGGGATGGATGAGGATTGGGCAGGACAAGGACGAGGTGTGCTGCTCCTGGGGCCCTGCACAGCGACAGCACAGCCAGGCTGATGGATCATGGAAAAGCCTGAGCTGGAAGGGACCCACAAGGATCATCAGTCCAGCCCCTGGCCCTGCACAGACACCCCAACATTTCCCCCCTGTGCCTGAGAGCATTGTCCAAACACTCCTGGAGCTCTGGCAGCCTTGGGGCCATGACCACTGCCCTGGAGTGGGGCATATGCTTGGGATGTTGGGAAGTTTGGGTGTTATTCAGCAGGAATTCTTGGCATGATGTTTGTTTGGTACCACTGAGCTGTGATTAGGGATGGAGTGGAGCCCCTGGAATGGATAACCCAGAATGGAATGGTCTGTGGGACACCTGTGCCTCTGCCCAGAGTCCAAACCTCTCTTCACACTGGTGCCTTCAAACTGCTCTTCCTGGAAACACAGTCTCTGTGCCAGGCCACTGGAAAAGCTGTGGGATCAGCCTTGGGGCTGGGCCTCAGGCATCCAGCCTGTCCCGCAGCCGGGCTGCTGCAGCATCTGGGGAGGGACACTGGGAGCAGGATGTCATCCTGTGCTGGGAGGCTGGTCCAGGGCTTGGGGCATCCCATGGAAGCGCAGCCAGCCGTGCTGCAGGCACTGGGAGGGAGCAGGGATCCAAGTGCAGTCAAAATGCCAGCGGCCAGAAGGCTGAGAGAACCAACACAAACCCAGAGCAATCACTGGAGGCGGTACAAGTCCGGCTCAAACCCAATCCAGGAGAAAACCTGGAAGCTTCCCAGCAAAGCCTGCAGTCAGGAGGGAAATCTTTGCTGGAGCAGAAGCCACCACAGCCGGTCTGCATCCCTCCCTGCCGGGCCTGACTGCGGATGGAAGCAGCAGCCAGGATGCTCTGGATCCCCAGAGAGTCCCCAGGGACTCTGCAGAGCTCACACAACTCCACAGGCCTGAGGCCTTCATCAGCTGAAGTGAGAAATGGTCTAATTCCGTGGCACGTGGAGCACAGGAGCACAGGCTGGGCCGATCTTTGGGACGGGCTGGGCTGTCCCAATCCCACGGAATCCTTCCTCTGCTCTCCTACTCAGCTCACAGCCCAAAGCCAGGCAGCGAGGGGGTGTCACGGACCTACCCCCGCCTGCAGAGCCCTTCGCACCTGGCCCAGGTCCTGGCATCTGCTTTGGGACAGTAGCACTGCCTTGGCTGGCAGGAGGAAGAGCTCCAGGCAGACCCTCACACTCTGCAAGGATTCCTGGGATAACCTGGCAATGCACCAAAGTACGGATGCTGAACTAGGCTGGGTAAATTAAAATGAGAGAAAGGAGGCCAAAAGCACTCGAGAGAGGCCGAGGCTGGCTCTGAGGCTGGAATCTCCTTTGCAGAGCGCACTGAGATGTGCCGGAGGTGGGAGCGTGGAGCCTTCACCCAGGGAATGGGCTGGCTCGGGGAAGGGTGACTCTCAGCTGGTTCTAGGAGTTATCAAACAATTAAAGAAGTGATAAATTTAGCCTGTGGAACAGGAAATTGGCAATAATGCAGAAATGAAAGGAAGCAGTTGAGCTAACTGCTGGGCACTCTACAAAATTGGCTATAAAAAAGAAGGACTGCCATAAATATAAGGGCAGCCAGGAAAGGACATTGCTGGTAATGAAACCCCTGCTCCCCATGCGGGAAATGGGAAGACACAGAGCTGGAGAGGGGAAAATATCAACTGTGGCTGTGCTCCATCAGAAGGCACCACCGAATACTGAGAATGGACAGCCAGAGCAAAGCCTGTGCTGGGTCCTCTCATCCCTGAATCGATGGTGTTGCACTGAGAGGCTCCAAAACCTAAAAAATCCCAGCCCACCATGCCAAGGGTGCTGCCCAGAGTGTTGTCCTGAGCTCCGCCTGTGTCCCTGGGGAGAGGTGGGGAAGTGTCCCTCTGCTATCCCGGCAGGCATCGGGATTATGGGGGAGCTGATTGCCTTGGATTGTAAACCAGCACACAATAAATGCCAGGAATGGGGGCAGGCCAGTGCAGCCCATGGAAATTGCCTTTGAAGGCCTCTCCCCAGCCAGCAGCAGCCTTTGGGAAGCCCTGGGCTCTCCGGAGCCGTTCCCCTCCTGCACGAGGCAGCAGCAACAACAGTTTCACGACAAAACCGAGCTAATGAATTGTTAACGTGGACTGGAGCTATTTTCAGCTGATCCAGGACAAAACATTCAGCAAAATTCCAGCTACAGGAGGAAAAAAACCCCAACAGCATAGCTACTTTGAGTTCAAGAGGCAGGAAACTGCCTCTTGTGGGATGCGAGCGCATCCAGGGCCCCCTGGGATGGCGACGACCCCTCAGTTCCCTCTGCCTTCATACGGAGAGGGCTGGGGGCGTGTCACTGCTCTGCTGGCGAGAACTGAGCAGGGTTTGGCTTGTCCAGGCCACCAACAGGCAGGTGCTCAGGTCGGGGCATCCCTGGTGGGGCAGCTGATGGCTGGGAGCTCGAGCGTGGCCAGGGTTTGTGCCGTGGAGGAGCCTCACGTGGGGCTGGTCACCAGGTGTGGATGAGCTGCTGGAATTCTGAGGACATGGCCCAAGCACAAAGCTGCTCTGGGAGAGGGCTTTGGGGTGGCCATCACAGACAGGGGGTTTCTCTCAGCACAGAGCGGTCCTACAGCCCCCCATCCCCTCATGAGGGGCAGCTACAAGGGCATGTGCATGGCTGAGGAGGGTTCTGGGGGTCTCTGAGCCTCAGAGGAGCACGGGGGTCCCCACACCCCGACCCTGGGTGGCTGAGTGCAGATGTGCTCCAGACCCTGCGTGTGGCCCCCCCCAGGCACTCTCTGAGCCTGCTGTGAGCCCACTCCTGGCTCATCCCTGGATGTGGATGCCAGCCCGCTCCCACAGCCTGGCTGTCCCCTGCCCTGCAGCAGGTCTGGTCACCTCCGTGGCCAAGAGAGCACCTGAACATCCATCCCAGGCTTCATTTCAACGGGATTGAGGTTGGCTTCAGGCACAGAGACCTCAGGGAGAGGCAGTGCAGAGGAAATGCTGTTTTATAACAGTTTTATAACATCCTCCTGCCCATCTGCTGTGGTTCTGAACCTCAGTCTCAACAAATGTCGCTTCCCCTGCACTGAGCTGGCCCCTCCTCAGCTCCCTGCTGGCTCCCTGCCCCCTGAGCAGCCCCCAGCCCCACTGTGGTGCAGGTTCCCCCAGGCTGGTGGGTCCTGCCCCATCCCTTCCCTACATCCAGCCCATGCCCACAGTCTGGGTGCTCCGTGGGGACCATGGGTGGGTGACTGCGAGGGAGTTGAGGTGACCCTGGCAGTGCCCAGAGCTCCCCCAGTGTTCCTGAACCTTGCCTGCGTGGAAGCCCGCTCCCAGCGTGGTGGGGGTACGGGTGGGGGGAAAACGCTCAGCTCCTGGGGAGGTGGCTCGGAAAGGGGATGGATTTGGGCAGCTCCACAGTCCAAACACCCCGACACAGCCAGAGGAGAACTCCAAACACGGCACGGGACACGAGACCCACAGCTCAGGCTGTGCCTCTGCAGAAAAACTGGTCCAAGACTAAAAATCCTCTCACCTCTCAGCGCCAGCTCAGGCAGCAACACAACAGGCTCCTGATGTGGCAGCAGCCGCAGCTGGGGAGGGAATCTCCATCCGGCACTGACCGCAGCAGGGCCCACAGGGGAGTGGGGCACGTGGAGGGGCCGGGGCCGGCTGAGGCCAGCGGAGCCACAACGGGAGCAGCAAGGCTGCGCTGAGGAGGGGACGGCTGAGTCACCTCGGGAGAGAAGAGCCCACACTCACCCCGTCTCCCACCACTAGTGAATGCCAGCACTAATTACAAACACAGCCCCCTTAGTCACCGACGTGGACGGGCTGGAACACGGAGCCTTCCCCGGCACTCGCTTTAAAAATGAAACAAACTCCCACGTGGAAACCTCCGGCTTCACTTGAATCCGCTAATTTATTCCCCTTGCTGCTGCTGCTGCTCAGCCTGCAGACATGCCCCAGCATGTGTGAGGAGCTCCAGAGCTGCCCGTGCCCACCTTCACTCCACTGGGCACCGGGAAAAGAGCAGCCCTGCTGCCAGAAAGGGGCAGGGGAAGAGGGGAGAGCGTGGAGCGAGCTGGAGGCCTGGGAAGGGATGCAGGGCAGGATGCAGCTCTGAGACACAGGGATATTTGATGGAGGAGATGGAGAAGGCCTGTGGAAGAACAGCCCCTGGCTGAATCACACAGGGCTTGCACCACTGTGGCCCCAATCTTTCCTGGATCATGAGTCCTGTGGCACCTCCAGGGGCTTTTATGGATTACAGCTCTCTGCTCTCCCAGCAGGCAGTGGCTGGCCATGTTTTGTCAGCTCACAGTGCTTAATGCAGTGGTGGCCGTGACCCCTCATTCTGGAGGAGCTGGAAATCAATATTTTCTCACAGGGCACTGTGAAATCCGTGGGGTGGCATGTGCACTGCTGGCTCTGTGGGAAGGCCTCCTGCTCTGACAGGGTTATTCCAGGATGGGAAGGCACGAGCCATTGGCTCCCACTGCTCTCAAGGGGCTGGGCGTCAGCACTGGCTGGTGGCACGTGGTCATTTGTGGGGGCATCTGCTATCATTTAATACAAACAATGGGGCTGGGTCCCCACTGAACTCAGACAGGCTCAGTGTGGCCCCTAGAGCAGCATCCTGGGATGAGTGGAGGTGGCCGGGCACTGGCCACCACTGAGGGCCACCCTGACCCTGCTGCAGCCAGGCCGGCAGGCTCTGCCTGGGAATGCTGCTCCTGCTCCCCCTTCCTGCCATCTCCGGGCCAGGCAAAGCAGGGAAAGCTGCGGTGCAGCAGGAACCCAGCTGGCCCCCACAGAGCCAGGCTCCTGCCGTGGGGCAGCAGAGCCCACAGATCCCCCAGCCCGTGGGAGCCCGTGTGGCTGCTCTCCTTGCACCCCCCCAGAGAGACACCGGCACCAGGCACTGGGTGCCCGGGCAGGGACAGGGTGCCCCAGCCCCCCCGGACCCCTGGGGTCCAGCAGAGCCCCCGAGGGGCCGTGGGACACCAGGAGCAGGGGGTCTGGCTGGCTGGCAGCCCCCACACACCCCTCTGGCAGCTGGGCCCCGCTGCCTGGGCACCTCTGGATAATCCATCTGCTGAACATGCCACAGGCCATTAGCTTTAACTAGAGGGAGTTGCGGGGAGAATCATTAAAGGAAAAGTTCACAATGCAATTAATAAAGCACCTCATTAGGTCTCCTTCCTCTACAAGTGAGCAGCTCCCACTGCCAGTTCTGGTGCTCCTGCTCCCCGTAAGGAGACACCCCTCAGGAGGTGCTTTTCCTTTCCTTTTCCTCTCAGAAGGAGTTTTTCCTTTCCCTTTCCTCTCAGGAGGCAGCGCATGGCTGGAGATGGCACTGGCAGGGGCCTGCTCTGGGAGTGTGGCCGGCGCCGGGATGGTTTTTATCCCCCCACTGTCCTGCCCAAGTGTCCCTGGGATGCTGCAGGACAGCTCTCCATGGCCAGGGCACAGAGAGGGACAGGCAGGATGCAGATCCACCACTGGAGGGGGGATGCAGAGGGCACCTGGCCCAGTGCAGACACCAGGCCCACGTGGTCCCGTTTGTTGGGTGGGAGCCAACAGCATCTCCAGGGCTGCTGACACTTTGATCTTGTGCTCCTGGGGCTTCATTCCAACCAAAAACTGGATTCTTTACCCACTCTGGCTCTCTGCACTCCTCCACATGCCTGTGAGAGCCAGGTAGGGACAATGCACCAGGGCAAGGGCGTTCAGGGAGTCCAAAAGGAGGCCAAGGGCTGGGGATTTGCTGCCCAGAGCCTCCTGTAGTGGCACATGGGGGTCTCGTGGATTGGATCCTGCCTCTCCAGAGTGTGGGAGTCCAGGCTCCAGGCTGGCTCCTGGCTGTGCTTGGCTGGCAAAAGTGGCCATGGGCAGGGCTTTGTTGCCACCTTGGCCACCACCAGACACCAGGGCTGCTTCCAGAGACCAATTTTGCATCCCCTCTCTCAACTGCACAAGGTCCTTTTTTCCCCTCTGCCAGCACCCAGGGGAAGCTGCCTCCTGCTCCCAGATCCTGGGACCCGCTCCCAGAAGTGTCTGCACAGCAGCCCAGGGGGACACGGCTTGGAAGCGGCACGGAAGGGGAAGTGCCAGGAGGTGTTGTCATTCCTGACTGCTCTTTTTGCTTCCAGCCCCTGTCTCCCATCACTGGCTCTCTTTAGGTTTCCTTCATCTCATCCTCACCCTTGAAAAAGCTCCAAGGTCTCGGCATCCATTGGGATGGGAGGTGCTCCCAAAGCCAAGGCTGCTCCGGAGCCATGAGGGGCTGGGCTGTGCCAAATTCCAAGGGGAGCAGCATCCTGATCCCAGCAGAGATCCCACAGCAAGGCAAGACCAGCATGGGGGTGGGCTGGGAGCTTCAGGAACAACCACTGGCCTTGCAACCAGGAGAGGAGAAACTGGGAAACAGTGGCAGTCCTGGCCAGTGGAGCATCTCTGTGGGATTCAGGGCTGGATTCAGTGCTGCCCTTCCTTGCAGGCAGTATTTCAAGGCAATAAAAGAATTGGACCCCACAAGAGCAGGGAAAGAGGGAGGCAGGCATGGAGTGTCCCGTCCTTGGAGAGAGCTGTGGCATCTTGCATCTCTCTCCCTCTGCAGGCCCAGCAAGGGGCTTATCCAGAGGGAAGAGAGGCAGGATCCAGTGGGAAGCCATCAAGATTGATGCTGTGCCAGAGAAAGGATCATGAGGAAGGTGGTACAGGCCCTTCTAACCACACGCAGGAGCCCCAGAATGGAAAAAGGAGCCCCAGGGAGGGCACAGGAGTTCTCCAGGCCCCATTCCTGCCCTTGGAGCTGTGTTGCTTCAGGACAAGCTGCGGCATTCCTGCACCACGAGATGCTGGAATGCATGGCCAGGGCTCAGAGGGGGTGCAGCAGATTTCCCATCTAAATCAGACTCCTTCTGTCTTAATCTCAGCCAGTACAAGTGGCTTAACCCATCGGACCAGCTCCAAATCCTCCTCTCCTCCTCCCGATCCCACTTAAGCCCTGAGTTTTCCCCCTTGATAATCTCTGATTCGCTGGGATCACGGGATTGCTCTGCCAACTGCACAAATCCAGATGCTTTGCTGCTGGGTGGGCACCCAGATGGGGATGGATGCAGATGGTGAATCTTAAAGGCTCCTTCCTGCTCTCCAGCCCAGTCCTGCTGCTCCCCTCCCATGGAGCCCAGGAAAGCAAAGCCACGGCACTACGCAGGGAGAGGTGCCCATATTCCATGAAATCCCCAGGTTCCTAGGGCAGAGAACAGGGTGCAGACATTCCTCTGGGAACCAGAATGGGATACAGGACCTCCTGGCCAGAGCTGGGAGCGCTGGCCTGGGACACAGGCTGTGTGTGGGCTCCAGAGCATCCCCAGCTGTGGGGAGCTCTTCCTGAGGGATGGAAAACCAGGCCAGGGATGGAAACTGAGGGCAGGGAATGCTCTGCTCTGCCAGCCATGTCCTTCAGGGCCTGTGCCACACCTCTCTGCATGGAATCTTTCTTCTGAGATGCCTTCACCCACGCATCTGTGGGCACCAGAGGGGCAGGCAAGGAGCTGGAAGCACGTTCAGGCTGCTGGAAGCTGGCCCCTATGGCAATGGCTCCTGCAGTGGGATGCTCTGATCCCAACAAACACACCAAACCCACGTCAGCTCTTGCCCTGCTCCAGCTCCAGCAGCTATTGAAGGATATTTCGGCACAAAAGCAGGGGACAGGCTGGAAAGGCCCTGCCCAGTTCAAGGCATGTCTGAGTCCTGTCTTCCCCCTCTGGACACGCTGTCCAAGGGGAAAATCCTGACATCAGAGGTCAGGGAGCCATCACACAGGTGGACAGTGCCCAGCCACCCATCCCAGACCACCCCTTCTTGTAGGGAAACATATTGACAATGTCACTGTCCCAGATTTTACTCTCCAAAATCTCCAAGCTGTGAAACCCCTGCCTGCCAGGAACCAGGCTCAGCATTGCTACCCTGCAGCCATTTTGGAGGCATTTCCTTCACATTCGTCTATTTTTTTTTTCATCCTGGATTCCCTACAGTGTTTTCCAGCCCTGGGAGTGGGCTCTGTGTGCTTTCACCTCTGGAAACACAGAGTGCCCACAGCACCACATCCGGGGAAGGACGGAGGAACAAGCGAGTGGTGTTGGAGCACAGTGGGCTCTGCTTCCACACACGGCTTGCCTTCACCTCTCCTACACCAGCCTTATGCCTAATGATATTTGCCTAATTAGAAACATGCCCAATTGTTTTACCCAGCAGGAGAATGGGCTGTTTGGCTGTGCTGCTGAATATTTCAGTGCTGAGGGGTACCCAGAGCCCTGAGAAGGATGAGATCCAGATGAGAGAGAAACATTCTCTTCAGGTGCTCTGTTCTGTCAGAGGGCCTTTGATTTGGTGGATTGTGTAGCATGAAAGGCCAGGCTTGTTCCAGCCTTTGTGTGACTAAGAGGAGGATATTAAAGTTTGATGCACTGCTCTGGGAGACGCTCCGCGATGGAGAGAGAAGACTGGAGGAGCTGGGGAGGGCCTTTAGGATCTTTGGGGGCTGTTTGTGATATATTTCCTTGCCTAATGGCTTGCACGTGAGCAGAGTGCTGAGGTCGGAGCCGGGATTGCTGGTGTGACCTTGGCAGATGATTTTCCTAGGCTGGAACAGTCAGCTCTGCCGGGAGTGGCTCCTCATGAATTGCAGGCAGTGACCCTGGGTGTCAGCGAGCAGCCTCAGTTATTTCATTTCCCACACTTCCCAAAGAGTTATGGCTCGGAGGAGCGGGATGTTTGCTCCGCACACAATCCGGCGGTGGTGGGTGGGAAGGCTCCTTGGAGATTCCTGCTCCTCTCCAGAGCTGCATCCAATACCAGCTCAGGCCGTGGATGTGCCTTGACAGCCTCCAAGGACAGAGATACCTCCACATCTCCCAGTGACTGTTGTGGCATGGGACACGGGCAGCAGGATTTGGGCTTGGACTGGGTTTACAGCAGCTTATCCCCCCCAGGAGCCCATTTGGCCCCTCTCCCCTTCCCCAGGAACGGGATGGCTGGAGCAGGACTGTGGCCAGGGCCAGGACCCTGCTGTCACACCCCCAAGCTGTGAGCAGGGACTGGTCCCCACGGAGGACTCAGCGAGCCCGTGATGCCAAAGCCACTCCAGGCTTCCTGAGTGATGGATCCTGGACAACTGCAACACAGCCAGAGAGGCCTCTTCAGCCAAACCCTGGGGCTCAGAGCCTGCTGGGCAGTGTGGCCATCCCGGAGCTGCCTGGGAGCATCCCTGGAGCATCCCAGGAATGTGGTTGAAGGTAAATGTTTGTATTTGGCTGTTGGTGCATGGGGCCAAGCCTCTTCAGCTCCTCACCAGGGCAGGCCACAGGGGATAGGTGTCCCTGGGAGTGCAGATCCTTCTGCCGGTGTGCCACATCCACAGTGAAGTCTTTCCAACACCAAACACCATGGCAGGTCCATCCCAAGGATGCTCCAAGGATTCCAGGCTCTGGACATAAAGCCGTGCTGGCTGCAGGAGGAAGCGATCAGTCCCGGGGACAGCTCGGCTCTGACACTTTTGCTAGGACTGAGTCTTCCATTCTTGCTTTAACCTTTTCTGGTGACTTGTGGTGGCTGTGTTAAACAATGATATGCCTGCAACATGACAGTGATTTGTTTAAAGAGCCCACACTCGTCCTTGTTAGCGCTCACTCGGTGCTCTGACAGTCCTGTCAAAAGCTTCGGCACATTTTTCTGTTCTCTCCCTCATTTGCTGCTGTCACCACAGGGAAATATCCGGATAACAACGGCCCTGGTGGCATTTGATCAGCTCAGGGGCCTTGGCTTGGCTGCCTCGTCCCTGCCCAGCATCCTCAGCCTGGCCCTGAGCAGCAGCAGCACCAATGAGCCTGTGGGGACCAAAAGGTTTCCCAGCTCCCAAACTGGAGCACGGTGCTGATCCCAAGCCCTGATGCCTCCTCACAGCCTGGATTTCACGTGGCTGGATCCTGGGGATGGACTGGGCAAGCAGCAGGTGCTGGTTCCTGCCCAGGTGAAGGTGGTGCTGCTGCTCATTTGGGAATTTAACATCTGTCCCAAAAAGGGGGTTTTCCAGCTAAAAGAGATCCCTGCTGCCCTCTCCCCAGCGGATGACTACGCAGGAAGGGGATTGAACATAACCAGTGCAGGCAGAGCATTAGGGATGCAGAAACTGGTCCTCTCCAGGGATATGCCTGGGAGTGAGGTGCCTTTCTGAGCATTTAAGAGCTAATGCTTCAGTGTCCAGGGAACTCCCACATGGATGAGCTTCAGGGCTGAGCACGGCATCAGGGAGAGGAGGCAGATTTATGCTGAGGCTTGGGTAAATCGTAGTGAGCTCAGCGGTGTGGGAGGGCTGGGAGCACCAAGGGGCAGGTTTGGTGTGCAAACACAGCAGCCTGCTCCAAGCTGAGAGTTTCCAGCCTGGAACATGCAGTTAATGTTGGGAAATCCAAGTGGTCCCTCTGCTGTAACACCTGCAGATATCCTGGAAAAGGAGGCAGGTGGAGGGCAGTGGAAACTGAAGTTGAAGAGAGGTACCTGGAACTATCTGCAACCCTGCCCTGGGCTGAGCAGCCCTTCCCAATCCATGCAATCTCCTCCAGTCTGGCACCAGCAGCACACGGAATCTCCACCTGAGCCTCCTCACGCTCCGCCAGCGCCTGGGGGCCATCCTGGCCTGTCCTCTCTCCCTGTGCTCCAGCAGGGATGCAGGGGTGTCATCTCCATCCCCTGGGAGCTGGGACCTGGCCATCCCACCCCAGCACATCAGAGACCCTCCTGGATCCACGGAGCCGCCGGGAGATGCCGAGCCCAGAGAAACTCATTTCCCAGAGATAATGTTGTATTTCCAGAGTGCATGTAGACAAATACGGCCAAATGTTCGCCTCCCTGAAGCCATCAAAGCACCAATGACTCTGTAATATTTAATGGCTTGTTTTGCTCCCTAAATGATACAATGAAAAGGATTATTAATGTTAATAGCATTCTTATCATATTTTAATAGCATCATGTATAACCGAAATGTCATCTCAGCACATATTTCTCCTGCTCTCACCCAGGGCGCAGAGCAATCAGACTCCAGGGATGTGGAGAGGGAAGAGGCATTGGGCAACAGGGTGGAAAAGGGGGGCTGGAGCCTGAGGAGGAGCTGGACTCGGCTGGTTGGAGAGAGGGGATGCAAAGACGTGTTAGGAACTGCTTCCCTGGCAGCAGGGGAGGGAGGGAAACCAAAGGGCTCTGGGGGGCCATGGGCAGGGAAAGGGGCACGGGGTGGACAGGGGAAAGATGTCCAGGATGGCAGGGAAATGGTGGATGGGATGGGCAGGGCAAGTGTCCATGGGATGGGCATGGGAAGGACGCACAGGATGGGCATGGGAAGGATACATGGGATGGGCAGAGGAAGGGATGCCCTGGATGGGCAGGGGAAGGATGCCCAAGGCAGCTCCAGGCAGGCCCTGGGGCATGCACAGGAATCCTGGGCACTGAAGGAAGCACTCAGTATCCAGGGGGTGAAAATGGCACTCATCTCCTTCAGCCACCAGATCCAGTCAATCCATCAGGCCTGGAAAGGGCTGGATCCCCCAGGAAGGTCAGGCCATCCCTGCCCCGGGCAGGGCAGGATCCCCCAGGACCTGCCAAAGCTGCTGCTGCTCCCACTTCTTTTCCTGACACCCGGGACTCCCCCAAGAGCAGCTGTCAGCAATAACTCCAATTTTCAGGGTATCATTTCACAGCCCAGCGAGCATTTCCCTTTTGTTTTTTCCCCATCCAATTCATTTTATAGATTAGTCTAACTAGGCTGAAATTCCCCATTTTTCACGTGGGGTTTGGTTTCCCTTGCATCCAGCCCTCACCTCCTCGCCAGGCAGGGACAGGCCGGAGGCTGAGTGCACAGGGATCTCAAGGACAGCATCATTTCATTTTCCCAATCCTCCACACAAGCCATTGCACTTCCACAAAGGAATTGCAGAGAGAAGAGCCAGAAGGACTCAAGCCATGAGTTGCTAAAGCTTCCAAAAAAGCTCTGCAGCGGTAAGAGCTTTGGACATGTGGAAGTGTACACTATGGTGTGGATGGAAAGGGGTTTTCCTCCTTGTCCCATGCTAAGGGTTGTGCTCTCAGCCAGGTGCAGCCCCAACACCTGCACTGAGCCCCGATCCTCTCCCAGACACTCAAACACTGCTGGTGTACAGGCCCGTTCCCAGCTGTCCTCAGGTCCCGGGAACATCCCCTGTGGATGTGGGAGCACACGTGCCCTGTGCAGGCTCCCTCCCATCCAGCCTGCTTTGTGCCGGGAGATGAAAGGGGGCAGCTCGGCTCTGACCTGCTCATATTTCACTAAAATGTTATTTTAACACTTAAAAGGGTAGAAAATACCACCGGCGGCTCTTCATGTCTCAGATCGATGCGCGGGGAGCAGGGAACGCACACTCTCCACATTAATGAGCCAGGGGCAGCTGGCAGCTTCCTGGCACTGCCCTGGCACTCAGGGTGCAGGGATGGCGGGAGGCAGGGATGGGGTGCAGGGACAGACCCCGCTTGTCCCCTCCGGAGAAGGCCGTGGGTGCTCCGTGACTGCCATGGGATGGAGCAGTGGTGGAGACCTGCTGGAGGTCCCCAGCCTCCAGCACACACCAAACACACCTGGAATGTGGAACAACAGGCACATCCTGAATTTCCCCTCCTGCTCCCGAGGTCACAGCTGACTGCTGGAGCCAGGGGCTCCTGCAGAGAGGCACTGCCTGGCTCTCCTTCCCAGAAGGAAGGAACAGTATCTGAAGGGGCTACAAGGAAGTTGGAGAGGGATTCCTCATCGGGAACTGAAAGAAGGCAGGGTTAGATGGGATACTGGGAAGGAATTCTTCCCTGTGAGGGTGGGGAGGCCCTGGCACAGGGTGCCCAGAGAAGCTGTGGCTGCCCCTGGATCCCTGGAAGTGTCCAAGGCCAGGTTGGACGGGGCTTGGAGCAACCTGGGATAGTGGAAGGTGTCCCTGCCCATGGCAGGGGGTGGAATGAGATGGGCTTTAAGATCTCTTCCAACACAAACCCTTCCATGTGGAGGAAGGGCAGATGCAGAGCTCGTCTTCACACAGGACGCAGCAGAGTGGTGGCCCCAAGCTCCAGAAAGGTGCCACATGGCCAAGAGCAGCACAAGGCATCACTCAACTCCACACTGCCCCAGGGATGGAGACACTGCTCCAGGGATGGTCATCCTGGAACTTTGTCCACGTCTCCATCTCCACAGGGAAGGCTTTGCCCATGGGCTTGCTGGTAGCTCCGTGTGGGCACATGCGCTGCCCATCCTCAAAGCCGAGGACAAAGGCCAGTTACAAAGATCAGGCAGTGCCAGGAGACCTCCAGGGACCAGTGCTGGCTTTGCTTGTTTAACACCTTCGTTAATAATCTTGGCAGAGAGAGCAAACAGAAGAAGCAGCTGTGAGGGACTCACAGGGAGTCTCCAGTGGGAAAGCAATATTTTGCTGGCCTTGAATTTTTCACAGCCCTCAGGGCACTTGCAAAAACAGTTTTGAGTCCTAAAGGTCTCACAGTTTTAGGACAATGGTTTTACTCATGACTTTTCTTCTCTGACTTAGAAGACATCACCAGAAGGCTTCCCAAAGGGCCCTGGAGGCCATGGACACAGGGAGCCGACAGATTCCACAGACACTGTCTGTTCCACAGACACTCCGGTGGGAATATCCTCACTGACCACACCCAGACCTGCTCCAGGGATGGAGTTACCTGTGCCTGGTACTGGCTGTGAAAATATAAGAGAAGCCATGACCTGTCTGCCTTCATACAGGACATGGGGTGAGTCACATAACAGAGAAAAACCTTTTTCCATGAGATTTCCCACAATGCTTTCAGCGGGTCTGGGGACTTGGGGGCATCCCATGCTGAGTCTTGAAGCATCCCCGTGATGAAGCAAAGCAGAGAGAATGAAGCAGGGAGTCCCCAGGGACTCCTCGTTCACATAACTTGCATTAAAACTGGTGTCACACAAAATGTTTTCTCCCAATTTAGTGAAAAAAACAATCAGAGAAAAATCAGGAGTTTTGCGGAAATGCAGAGACATTTTTTTAAAGCAGAAACAAAAGTGATATTCCCAAGCGGCGTTGGCTGGAATGAGTAAGACACGCTGCTCTCCTAAATAACACATTCCTGAAATTTGTAGATGAAACCAAATTGGGGAAGAGATCAAAATACCAAGGAGGAGAGAGGACACACCGAGTGGGCCCTGCTGAGCTGGCAGGCAGTCGGAGGCACAATGTGATCCACTTGGAAAAACACAGGCAGGCCATTTAGGAGAAAATGATCCGAATCCCGGTCTGAGTCACTGGGAGAGGGAGCCCCGTGGTGCCGCGAGGCTGAGCAAGGCTTAGCTCTGCTGCTGAGGGGGGTCTCGCCACTCTGCCGTTTGCCTTTCCCACCACCCGCCCCAGTTTCCAGAGGACTGGAGCCTGCCTGAAAACCCCTCTGCTGCTGGCGGTGCCCTGGGGATGCCGCCTGGGAGAGGGTGGCAGTGCTTGCAGGGAGATGAGCTGGATGAATGCCTAACCAGACTAAGCACATGCAGCCCGAAATGTTGCCTCTTTCCCGGTTCCTTGGGCTTCCAGGAGCCCTGGGTGGATTTCAGGAGTGTCAGTGCGCTGCCCATACCGGCAGCAGCCACACCCATCCTTGCTGTGACAATTCCAGCCTCAGATGCTGGACCCACTGCTGGAGCACCCGCCCACAGGTCTTGGTCTCCCTGGAGAATCTGTGGATGGCTTTTCCGCCCGCTGGGGCAGGGATTCCCTGCAGGAAGCCACCACAGCAGGCAGCAAGAGGGGCTGAGCGCGGCAGAGACCCGGGATGGGGATGGAGCTGTGCTCAGGCAGCAGCTGTGCCGGGATCCGAGCGAGGGCTGTGGGCATATGGCAAACCATTCACTACAGCAAAAAATGAAATTACCCAAGACTATAAAACAGTCAATTTAGAGCCGTATCCTGACGGTAATCGGGCAGTAGCATTTCATTTACTGCTGCTACAGCCATCCTGTGGAGGTTTCAGGGGGGTTGCGTTGGGGGGCACCCCAAAAGCAGCAGGGTTGAGGAGAGGGGCCAGGCTGCCACAAGTGGGGGTGTCCCAGCAGCCCCCACGATGCCGTGGCAGTCCCTGCTCTCACCCTGCTGCTCTCAGGTCGCAGGCTCACCATGGGCATTGCAGTCTCCACGACGTGAAGCATTAATGTCACATTAGCCTAATGGGCAGTTTTCTCATTTCCAGGTTCCACATCCTCATTTTCCAGGCACAGATGAGATGTTTGTGCCACGGATGGCATTGCCTGTCAGCGTGAAATGCTGTTGCTCTTCCTTCTCCTTGTTGGAATGTGGAAAGTGGAAGAATACTTTGTAATCGGGTTATATGGACCCTGCACATCTTACACCTCCCAATTGTTTTTGTTTCTACTCATGGAAATGGGTCAAATCCTGGCCTGGATGTGAGGGATGGGAGGTCCAGGGTTTTTTACAAGCCCTTGTTTGCCCAGAGAATCTGTAGATGCCCCATCCCTGGAAGTGTCCAAGGCCAGGCTGGACGGGGAGCAGCCTGGGATAGGGGAAGGTGTCCCTGCCCATGGCGGGGGGGGGAATGAGATGAGCTTTGAGGTGCTTCCCGCCCAAACCATCCTGTGCTTCTCTGATGATGATTCTTGTTTCTCCAGTGGCATCATTCCTCAGGGACCCAATCATCTCATCCCTGTGGGATGCACCTTCCTGGCGACGCGGAGGCAGCAACACCAGGCTGAGCATTTAGCTGCAAACTCCCTGGAGTGACGGACCAAAAAGCTCCTTAAAAAGAGCTGTGGAGGAGGGGGCTGTGATCATCCCTGAGGCACCAAAACAAGCTGGGCAGGATAGAGAGGGAGCAGAGAGGAGCTTAGGCCACCCTTTGATGCTGCAAAGCACTCAGCAGCCTTAACTGCCTCTCTCCAGCCCTTCTTCCTTCAAAGCAGACCACGGCAGAGTTCAGCTTGCATCCCCATGGATTGGAGGGATCGTGCACCAGCTCCATGGGTTCTTTGGGAAGCTGTGATAAGAGCAGGCAGGGAACATTCTGCCTGGGGCGCAGCCCCGTGCCGGTCAGACCCGCTCGCCCTGCCTGGCTTCCCAAGCTTCCTGCTCAGCACAGAGCCCTTTCCCTGCCCTTTGGGCTGCCTGTCCGCCCCTGTGGACGTGAGCCTCGCCGGGTGCCACGGATCCCCTCCCAGCTGCCTGAATTGCAGAGTGCAGGCGGGGCAGGGCTCCTTTTTAAGGCAGAGCACAAATCCAGGTGTCCTGCAGCACCTGTGGATACAGGTGGGACCCAGGCTGGCTGCAGGAAATCCATCCCCAGCAGTGTCCCACGGTTCTGGCTCTTTCTGCCCTACCTGTGCTGGGGTTCGAGTGCTCTGTGCCATGCAGGTGGCTCAGGGAGGGGACACGAGGGACGTGCGGGTTCTGCAGTGCTCCTGGGAGCAAATTACCTCGGGGGAAGTGGTTTGCAAACTAGCTGGCCTGGCCACATGGAATTTCTCTGCAGGAAGGAGAGTTTTAAAACACAATAACTGCAGATGCTGCTTGACATCCCACCTCCCCAGGTGATTTCCCAGAGGGACAGCAGGGCTGGGACAAAGTCAGTGAAAAGGCCACCTGTGACAGCCTCCTTCTCTCCCTGCACAAAGAAGATGGGTTCAAGTTCCAGGGCTCTCCAGGAACCCTCTGAGGGATTCTCCTGTTTGCTGCGGGGTTCTGTGTGACAGGCTCAAACAACACCACAAGGAGGTCTTCATCCCACCACAGAATCATGGAATGCTTTGGGTTGGAAGGGACCTTAAAGCTTCCACCCCTGCCCTGGGCAGGGACACCTTCCAGTATCCCAGGTTGCTTCAAGCCCTGTCCAACCTGGTCTTGGACATTTCCAGGGATGGGGCAGCCACAGCTTCTCTTCACCGGGCTGATCCCATTTCACCTCCACTGTCCCTTCACTGTGATTTTCACGTATTTTTAGTTTTTCAGTTTTCTGACTTCCCAACCGTCCCACACACAACCCTCATCCTCTGGCTCCGCTCTCCGGGCTGGTGCTCTGGGGACCCTGAGTCACTGGTGGGACACAGGGACAAGCCTGGTCTCAGGAATGCACCCAGACAGCTTTGTCCATCCCAGGAATGTCTGCAGAAGCATCTCCCTTGCAGACTGTCCCAGTTTGGGGCAGTTCTGGGGCGGTCAAGCCCCAAGATGAAAGCCTTTGGATCCTGACTCATCGCACCACTCACTGCAAACCATAGATTTTGATTTCCCCCATCCTCTGGAGGAAGCTTTGGGTCGATTTGGGGCTGCAGGGCTTTGAATGCTCGTTTGCATGGCAGATGAACGGCTGGAGCTCCCCTCAGGGCCAGGTGGATCCCTTTCCTCCTGGGGACACGCACTCACCCCTTGCTCCTGCAACACTGGTGCCACCTGCGGCCCTTTCATCCAACAAAAATCCCCTGGAATTTCAGGTTTAATCTGCTGTAAACTCCTTGAAATGATCTGTCCCTCCAAAATAATGCCATGTTTGGATGGGTTAGTGACAAGGACATTTAATCCTGCCAGATGATCCTTCCGCTCGTTTGACTGGTGTCCCTTTCATGTCAAAAATCTTGGAGCCACTGAGCGAGACCTCAAAGGCCGCTGGTAAATTGTCAGCCCGGCGCCCTCGGAACAGGCCCGACGTGTTGCGCTGGTGCTTTTCCCCAGGGAATAATCACATCCCTTCTCCCTGCCCTGCGCATGCACGAGAGGTCAGGATTGTTATTTCTGATGAACTTCAAGGCGCCTCTCGCCAGAGAAATAACACTTCTGTTGGTTTATTTATTTATTGATCTGCTCCCTTCCAAAGTGAAGGGAGAAAAAGAGGAAAGAAGAGAAGCCAGAAGAGAGGGAGATGAAGAAGTAGGAGGGGGTGGGAGGCCGGGGAGATGAGCACCAGCTCAATCCCAGCTGCCACAGTTTAATCAAAGGGTTCTACAAAGGGAGCCCAAATCTTTTCAAATGTGTCCTCAGCCCTTTGCTGTGAAGCTGCAGCCCCCGTTTGCCGGCAGCCCAGCCGAGCCGGAGCTTCTGTCCCCAGAGGCCAGGGCTCCTTCTGTCTGCTGAGAGGAGCTTTTCAGCTACAAGCACCGTGCCAGAGAAACAAGCTCCCTGCGAGGCTGATCCCTCCCGGGGTGAGGGGTGGCTGCTGCTCCAGGTGACCCGGAGCCGCCGGGAATGGCAGCGACTGCACTCCTGGATTTCTGAAGGCTGCCTGACCCCGGGGGAAACACAGCAGCACTGCCAGTGCTTAATTGCAGATGGGTTTCAATCCACCCTCTGCAAAGGATCTGATTTCTCCTGGCAGCCTTCAGAACGAGTCATCTGCTGTTCCAGTAATGCCTCGTGCTTCCCACAGCACAGGTCCCTCAGAACCTGTTGGGGTGATTGGCTCCCTCAGCACCTCCTCCAGGCTCCTGGACTTCCTCCAGCTCTTTCATTTCCTACCAGAGGCCTTGATGGCAAACAGGGTCACCCTTCAACACAGACCCAGAGCTCACAGTTCTGCCTGCCCCCTCTCAGCACCCCGATTTCAGGATGCTGAAGCTCTGCCAGTCGTGCCTGTGCCAGGGGAACCTCCAACAGCTCAGAGAATCCCAGCTGCAAAAGACCTCTGAGACTGATCCCCACCTTGTCCCCAGCCCAGAGCACTGAGTGCCACATCCAGACATTCCTTGGACACCTCCAGGGATGGGGCCTCCAAACCTCCCTGGGTAGCCTCTCCCAATGCCTGACCCCCCTTTCCAGCAAGAATTCCTCCTGATGTCCAACCTGTCCCTCCCCTGGCGCAGCCTGAGGCCGTTTCCATAGAATCCTACACTGGATGCTCCAACACTTGCCATGCTCATGGCTCCGCCATCCCCTGTCACATGGGACACAGTGGCCACACAACTCTGCCACAGCAAGGGCTGGAGCAGTGTCCAAAGCAGGTTCCCTGCACCTGTCCCAGGTTCTCCCAAGGTTTGTGACCTTCCCATGGAGCAAAGCCCTCCCCCCGGAGTGAGAAGGGCCATCAGCCGCAGGTTTGGGGCACAGGAAGGCCGGCAGGAACCTCAGCCTGGGCTGCTGCCCTTTATCTCCCTCAAGTATCTACTGCTGCACTCCACAGCCCAAGAGCCTTTAAGTGGAGAAGCTCCGATGTTTATTCATCCAGGGCAGACCCCAGATAGGAAAGGACTGATAAGAGCCACCACAAGGGCTGCTGGAAGCAGCAGATAAGATCTCCAAGCCTGCCTTTAGCCGCTGTGTCATGCACTGCCTTCATGAATATGCAGCTCCATTGTGCAGCTGCCTGGGACAACAAGACAGGTTTTAATGCTGAACTCAACCCTGGTCTGGAAAAAACCCAGCCTGGGGGATAACCATGGCACAGAACTAACCCTGAGATACATCAGCAAGAGAATGGGACAAGTGTCACTAAACCAGCCCTTTGCAGCAAGATTTCACTAGGCTTTCCTTTAGGAAGAAATCCTTTAGTTAGGGAGAAATTCCTCCCTATGAGGGTGGTGAGACACTGGCACATGGAGGCACGGTTGTGGGTNGAGAAATTCCTCCCTATGAGGGTGGTGAGACACTGGCACATGGAGGCACAGGGAGGTTGTGGGTGCCCCATCCCTGGCCAGGTGGGATAAGGCCTTGAGCAGCCTGGTCTAGTGGAAGGTGTCCCTGCCCATGGCAGGGGAGTTGGGATGAGATGACCTTTAGGGCCCCTTCCCACCCTTAACATTCTATGCTTCTATGGACTGGACTTCTCCGTGCCTGGGTGTTGACTCAGGAGGGGCTTGTGGGGCAGGGGGAATTACCCCGGGCAAAAATTGGGATTTGGTAGAGCTGGAAGGTGCAGAGGACCTGACTTTAGCCCTGCACCAGGAGCAGCCCCCCGCATGGAGCCACCTCCTGCCCCGCCACCTCAGAGGCACCACCCCAGGGGATCCCTGCAGCCCACTCGGGGCCCTGGTGGCCCTGGGGACGTGGCAGGGTGGGCTGTGTGCCGTGGAACCACGCTGGCAGCAAGGTCATCCCTGCCCGAGTGCCAGCCCCGCCGCAGGCACCCGCCCGGCCCCGCCGCTGCCGGTGCTTTGCACCACCGAGCCTGGCTGGGAGCTGGGAACGAAGCATTTGTGAAATTAATTAAGACAACAGAGGCCCGAAGAAAGGGAAAGTTAATTAGTCACGGCAATCAGTTAGATTTGATCCAAAAGAACAAACAAAGAGTTAGAAGCGTGTCACTGGCGGGCTGCTTCTCTGGAAAAGGGATTACGTGGAGATTTCCACCAAAGGGAATGGCTTTGTGCTGCTGCTCCTTATGTAATTGGGGATTTAGAAGTGGCACAAAGAGTCATTACCACAAAATTTCTTTGTCAGGGAAAAAAGTTGACATTTATGAAGCACAGGAGGGAGCAGCAAAACAAGGCGAGTCAATAGGTGCGGACGTGGGAAGGGGCTTCCCTGGGCCGCGGGAACAGCGAGGAGGAGGAGGAGGCGGAGGAGGAAGGCTGAGGGGGGTGGCTGGCCTGGAAGGCCCCCCCTGGGGTGGGTTATGGGCGGCTGGGCCAAGATGCAGCAGCACCAGCAGGAATCCAGAGTGTGAGAACCAGCGGCCGAGGTGTGAAAAGGGGTGGGAGATGGCAAATCCATGGCTGGGGAGGGGGGACGCTGGGGACAGCAGGGACAGCGCTGGGGACACAGCAGGGACAGCACCGGGGCGGCCGTGCCCGGGAGAGCTGACGGCAGCGAATCCCAGGTTTTCTGCCTGAGCTCCCTCTGTTTTCTCGGCTTTCTCCTCCACAGTTAACAACTTTAATTATTTACTCTGACTCCAGCAGCTCCATTTCCCGTGGAATGGGCACAGAGTTGCCTCCTTGTTGCTAAGGGCCCCCCAGACCTGCTGTGCAGGCACTGGGAGATGTCCCCAGAGTCCCCGAGGCCCCGAGCACCGCACCCCGCTGCTGTGGTGGCACCTCTGCATCCCAAAAAAGGGGCAGGAGAAGACTCCAGGCCCCTGGGACTGTCAGGATGGCCCCTCAGCTGGAACGGGTGCCCGGGGGGTGTCACAGGTTTGGGGCGTCCCCAGCTTGTACCTGTGACACTCCCTGCTCTGGCTGCACCCACCCGTGGCCATGGGACTCATCCACAGCTGCTGGTCCCCAAAATCACTGCACCCCCTAAAACTTCCTGCTGGTCCCCAAAACCACTGCAAACCTCCCAGGAAACCTCCCATAAAATCTGTCAGCATGAGGAGCACAGAGCTGCTGCACCAGGGGCTGCAGGCTCACAGGGATTGTCCCCTGGTGAGGAGGTGACAGCAGAGCAGCCCCTGATGAAGCCACATGGCAGCTTTTTGGGGAGGGCTGGCTCCTTGGGTGCACTCTGCTGGAAGCCTTCCCACCCACACATGGCTGGGTGCTGCCCCTGGGATGAGGAGAAGGCACCCAAGGCTGGGACACCCGCGGGGAATGTGCACCCTGGAGGTGCTGCCAGCCAGGAACATGTCCCAGTCCCAGGGCTTGAGCCATTCCCATGGCAGGCCTGGAGCCGCCACCCACCACCCAGCATGGATTTATGGAGCAGGCACACCAGGAGAGGAGGGATGGAGACCGGTCAGTCCCCGCTGGCCCCATGGCCCCAGTTCCTACTGATCATTAAAATGCCCATTCCCTTTGAATAAAGGGAGGAGTGAGGAGGGTGAAGTCACTCCACACTCTCCAGTGACCCCTCTGGACACGTTCAGAATCAGACCACGGCCACATCCCTATTTACATCCCCCCATACACCCCCAGTCCCATCTCCATCACATCCATGGAGACCTAGGCCCAAACCCCTTCCTTCTGCAGGAAAAAATAACCCGGCAGCTCCCTTCCCAGGCTCCCAGCACTGCGCTTCGGGCTCTGGCAGCATTTCCAGCAGTCGTTAGGGAATCTGCTCGTTAGTTTGTGAGTCAAAATGCTTTGGAGGCAGCTCTGGAGGAGCAGGGGTGTGCTGTGTGCTCTCTCCAGGTCCCTCGCAAATGCACACGCTCAGCTCCTGCGCTTTGATGGGGGCTCCCGTCTAGACGGCTCCAAAATCAAAGGTTTGAGCCTGGTGGACGTGGTGGTTACTCACAGCCACTGGTCTGGCTGTGCCTCGGGGATGGTCCTGACTGCCCAGCACTGCTGGGAAATCACAGTATTATTTAATCATGGAATATCCTGTGTTGTAAAGGACTCACAAGGATCAGAGTCCAGCTCCTGGCCCTGCACAGGACGCTCCAACAATCCCACCCTGTCCTGGGAACATTGTCCAAATGCTCCTGGAGCTCTGGCAGCCTTGGGGCTGTGACCAATCACTGGTTCAGTGCCCCACCACCCTCTGGGGGAAGAACCTTTCCTAATATCCAGCCTAAGTCATGGTTTCGTGTCACAGCTGGAGACTCCAGCAAAGCCCTGCTGGGCTGGAGAGACCCAGCTTGGGCTGGGGGGAGCTCTGGGACCTGGCTCCATCCTGCACCAGGGCTGGGACGATGCTGGCAGGGTCCCTCTGTGCCTTGGCTGGTGACACCCACCCCAGAGGTGAACCCTGCAGCCGCTCTGCCTGTGCCTCCCAAGGTGGTGGAACACAGAGGGGCATCCCTGAGCTGCCTGGGAGCCCAGCTGCTCCCGAGTTTGTGCTTTTCCGCAGCGTCTTTTGGGACACCATCACTGGATTTTAATTAATTGTGTTAAAAATAATTTTTCAAAAAGGAAATAAAACAGCAACAAGTCCCACAGCTCCTTCCCCGGGGCAGCCCAGCCTGGTGCTGGAGCTGGTTTGGGGGCAGCCAGGCGGGGGGTGTCGGGCAGAGGGATGTGCCACGTGTGTGCCGGTGTCGGTGTCCCCAGCGCCTCCCCGGGGAGCCCAGCGTGGCCACCGCTGCCAGCTGCTGGTGTGAAAAGCTGGCTGGAGGCTGGGAAGCCAGCACGGATCCTGTCTGTGGATCACGGGAACACGATGGGCTGTCAGACCTGCTCCTCGCTCATTTGCTTAGTGACCATGAGCGGCAGGGCCCGGCTCTCCCCGTTTGGAAAAGCCTTGTTTTGTTTGCTCATCTGGCTCATGAAAAATGCAGCCGCCCATTGCCTTGGACATGAAATTGGTTTTAGCTCGGAATTCTCAGGTTTGGTGGCAGGAGAGGGACGGATCCGTCCTCAGTCGGCTCCGTGTGAAGGAACAGGGGGAGTTATGTCCCAAATCCCATCCCATCCCCATCCCCATCCTCATCCTTATCCCACAGCTCTCCACACTGCCCCAGCCCTGCCAGGGCTGCTGAAGTCACACAGGGGATGAGCCTGGTGCCTCATCCCATTCCCACCCTCCTCCCGGCCCGTGCTGCTGGAGGAGCCCTCATAAATAACAAAAGGCAAGGGAAGCACTTTCTGAAGGACGTCAGCCCGGCGCACAGGGACACTCGGGCACACGAGACATCCCGGCACTGGATGCTGAGTGTGGGATGTGTGTTCCTCACCCCCGCCTCCCTGGAGCCCGTGTAAACATGCCCTGGCACAGGTTGTCCAGAGAAGCTGTGGCTGCCCCATCCCTGGAAGTGTTCCAGGCCAGGTTGACAGGGCTTGGAGCAACCTGGGATAGTGGAAGGTGTCCCTGAAGGCCAGGCTGCTCCGGGTAATGGAGCTGGAAGGCAAACAGCCACTCCTGAAATGCCTCTTGCCCGGCAGGTGAAGGACAGCACGGGAGCACCCCTAATCTCGTGTCCGGCGAGCATCTCACACTCACCACTATCCAAAGGGGCCAAATCAATACCCTCAATAAAAAAAAGGGTTCCAGGAAGCAGAGGGAAGCCGGGATCAGCCCGTTCTTGGCAGATAAAGAGGAATTGATCTCCGAGCTGGAAAGCAGTGGCTGCTCAGGTGCGAGCGGCCACGGCGTGGCTGGAACCGAGCCCCCCGACGCTGAACATGCTCCGGCTTCAAGCGGGCCACTTCCACCATGCTGGAAACAATTATCAGCTGAATCAGCTGGAAGAGCACATTTAAACGGAAAAAAAGATTTGAATCATAATTCCAAGCTGTGAAGAATACTCTCCCAGCTACCCAAGGAGACAATCCCTCAATCAGGAGAGCAGAGGCCTGCTAAGAAAAGCGGGCGGCGTTAGACAAAAGTGAGAGCAGCTGTAGAGAATGAAAGCGGCGATAACACAGCAATGGGGGGACGGGAAGCGGATCATTTCCAACCTTGCAAAGGGACAAAACAACCGTAGGAGACAATGGGAAGCGGCATTTGGACACCTGCGGCATCCGGCACATCCAGCAGGGCCGGGGGGGTTCGGGTGGGTGGCTCAGGACATGCTGCGTCCTCCCACGGGGGTCTGGAGGGTGACACGAGGAGGTGTTTTCTGCTGGTGGAGGTGCCAGAGGTGAGGATAGGGAGTGAGGAGGTGGGAAGAGCTGGATGTGGAGCTGTGTCCTGCCATGCCGAGGGATGAAGGGAGGAGGTTTCAGGTGAGCAGAGGCAGGCTGGTGTCACGCTGCTGTTTGAAAAGGTCGGCCTGACATCCATCCCGGGCAGTGCCATGGAGCACAGGCTTGTTCAGGGCTGGATGTCGGAGCAGCCGGGGAAGGTGGTGTCACCGGTGCCACTCACTGCAGCTTTGTGGGAAATGTAGGGTGTCAGCCTGACAGGATCATCTGGGGCTGTGGGACAGGTTTGGCTGTCCAAGGACACAGTGCCGACCTCTGGAATTGCTGGTGAGCCAGAGCCATCAGCCACCCTTACTCCACCTCTCCGTGTCCCACATGCTGAGGCACAAGTTCAGCTCCTCACTCCCCAGAGGGGACACAGGGGATTTGGGAAGAGCCCCGAAGCCAATGTCACCATCCCAGAGGATGCCAGAACCTCTGATGTGCAGGGCTGATCCTGCAGGATCCACAGCCATACCCCCATACAGGGATGGCTGCTGCAGCTCCAGCCAGCTCTGCATGGAGACCCATGGATCAAAACCCTGTGCTGAGGGCTGGAAGGGTGAGAACAGCCATGGATTTGGGTGCAGGACGCCCAGGAAGAGAGGGCAGCTGATGGGATGGAGTGGAAAGGCTGGAATCCTGGGCTCGGTGACCCTGCCAGGCTGCAGCAGGCGAGGCTCAGCCCCATTTACCACGAGGCCCCAGCACAGCCAGGCCATTCCCAGTTGACAGCAGCTCAGGAGCTGCTCCGTTCATGCTGATTTATCCCTGCCAGAGGCACATCCCGCCCATGCAGCATCACCGAGCTCCAGCTCATCCCCATCCCTGTCTGCCAGGAGTGTCCATCCCTGCACATTCCCAGGCTTCCCTGACACTGTCCTGCCTGCCTGCCTTCTTCGCCTCCTCCTCCTCCTCCCTTTTGTCCTTGCAAATGCTATTAATTAAAGCGTGGAGGGGCCTCTGGAATTGGCAGCAGCTGGATTGGGGCCCAAGGTCTTCTCTGCCCTCGCAGGAATGGGGTTCCTCACAGACCTGCTGGATGGAGCTGCTCCAGCCTCATTAGCCAGGGAGATGGAGCCGGGAAGGCGAGGAGGACGAGGCCAGAGCAAGGAGTCAATCAGAGCTCTGAGGCCTCAAAGAAGCCTTCTTTTATTGTGAGAGAGGCTGGAGCCGCGGGGCCGCGGCCTTGGGTGGATATTAGGGATGCAGGCATAGAGCCGGAGAGAGGAGTGAGGATGCAAACGGGGCTGGTGCTGACAAACAAATGGCAGCTCCTCTGGGAACGCATTTTGGGATCCTGCACCATGGCCCACGGTGGGCACACTGCCAGGGCCCCGAGCACAGGACAGGTCCGTGACAGGGTGGCACAGGATCCCCAAGGTGGCACACAGCCCTGTGGTGAAGTCACCTGCACACACGACAGAAAGGACAACGGAGCTCTGCGGGCTTTGGCAGGGGCTGAAAAATTGATGAGATCCTCTAATCCATAAACCCTCCTGGCGGAGGAGCGTGTGACGCAGGGAACGATCAGCTCCCACACACGAACATTCCCAGCTCACCACACCCACGGCACCGACCGACGGCTCCGTGGCGGGCACGTGCATCCGGAGAGGCACCGGGAGAGCGCTCCGGGAAGGAAGGCTCCGTGTGCCAATCCAGCCCGGCCCAGCCCAGCGCCTCCCCGGCACGTCGGCACGCAGGGAGGAGGCACATCCCAGCGCTCCCATCCCTGCCGTGTTTTTCCTCTCTTCCCCTCATTTCTGCTCATAAAGGTCTACGCTTAAGTAATGAGGCTTTTTCCCCTCCCTTCTGCAGGAAGATACACAAGTGTGCCAATGTAAATTGCTCCATTTGGAGGGCTAATTGCACTAAAAGGCAGCCTGATCTGTGGTTTTTCTCTATTTTACATTAGCAGCTGAGCTGTCAGATCTGAAATGGAAACTCATTTTTAAGGCTTTGCATTTACAGTGGCTTCAACAATGAAAAATGTTCCCTGACAGTAATAGAAGGCAAACCTCATTAGAGAAACTTAAACCAAAGCGGCACAGTGCTAAAGCCCTCAGGCTGCTTCCAAGCATCTTAAGAGGGAACAAGAGCATTTTTCACATGACTCTCTCTGCCCGTGGAGTGCTCTGGCTCTTCCTGACTGGAGCTGTGCCCGCAGGAGCCGTATTTCTGACATGCACAGGGTTTCAGCAGAGATGGCAAATGGCTTTTTCTCAGGGGCACGGGGCACTGAGGCGTTTCAGGGGTGGAGAACCCGGCTGGCTCCAAACAGCTGCTCAGCCCAGTCCTGGGATGGCGTTTTTGGAGTGGCCAAAGCTCCCTGGGAACTGTGGCAGCACCAGAAGCACAACGTGGCTCTGTTATTCCCCATGCTGGTGGTTTTGGGGGTGCTGATCTCCAGCACCCACAGGAAGCGATGCTGGGAAGGGCGGTCAGTCCTCCCCAGAGCCATCTCCTCCTCCTGGGAGCTTCCCCAGCTGCCAGGGGAGCAGTGATCCATAGGGAACGTGCCTCCCCTCGCTGCCCTGTGACTTTCTGAGCCTCTGCCACCCAGCCCAACAAATCCCCCCTCCCAGCAGATGTCAGCAGCAAATGCCAGGTAGGAATGGCTGGGCAGGGCGACTCTGCCAGCTTTGCCAGCACCTGTTTGCATCCGCATTAATATCCAGCCGGAGATTTGCATGGTCATGAGCTATTTTTAACCGGAGAGCTCGGCTCATTCCGCACAGAGCTCAGCCTGCTCCGGGGTCAGGGATCAGCCTGGTCTGTGCCACGCTGGAGACACGCAGGGTTTAGAGAGGAGGAGGCCACAAAACTGCTGCAGGAGCACTGGGAAACATGGCAGAGATCCCAGAGGGATGCAGAGATCCCAAACCACAGCCCACAGCAGGCTCGGAATGATCCAAACTCTGCTCCCAGCACCTTCCTGCTGCCTCCTGGTCCATGTTCTGCTCCCACAGGCTCAAGCCTCACTCTGATGAATATTTGAACCCTGTTTAGCTGCCCCAGATTTTCAGGACATCCAAGATGAGGTGCAGCTGGAATGCTACATCCTCATGGCACAGTGGCACAGGGTGCCCAGGGCAGGGCACAGATCCTTTCAGCATCCTGTTTTCTGCACATCCCATTCCTAAGGCATCTCCTGAGCTTTCCTATGGCTCCTCACCACAGCCCCTCTGCTCACTCCCTGTGCGCAGGAGACCATGCTCCGCCTGGATTCCTCCTCCCTTCACTGTGGCCTAGAGGTGGCATTTTGGGGAAAAAGTGAGGAAAATCCATGCATCCATTTTGCAGTGAAGGCACAAGCTGGACCCACTGTCCCTGGCCTGGCACCACATTCCCACGGCCAAGCATCCCAGGGTGCTCTCATAGAGCACGAAGCATCCTTCCACCAATGGTGCTAAGAAATTTCTTTTCCCTGGAGCTGTTTTCCCTTGGAAAAACACATTTTAATTTGCGCTGCAAATTTTCTACAACGGTTTCTCTCCGCATTTTCTGGGGATTTTTACTGGAAACAATTTTGACCAGCCAAAATATTTCACTTATTTGGTTTCCAAAAAATCTCCGGCTCTTTCAATTGCTTGATAAAAACCCTGACAAATGTAATCAGTCACAGTCATTCCCTGCAGAAATGTTTTCGTTTGACCAAAAAAAAAAAGGAGAAAAGAACAAATATTCATAGCAAAAGACACTTGGCTTCTGCATCACGTTGCCGCTCCAGCCCAGGCTGGAGGAGACAGTGCTTGGATAAGGGCATTCCCCTTGGGATATCACATCCCCGTGGGCCATGTGAGGACCTGTCTGAGTGGAACACACCACGTGGCAGCTCCGTGTCCCTGTCCCCAAGTCACCAAGCACAGGGTCCGGGGGGCAAGTGATGCTGATGAGATGTCGCGACATCCCGGAGGGGAAACATCCTGCTCCTGGTCCCTGCTCCTCGTCCTGCTGGGATCTGGCACGGCTGCTGTGTGATCGCTGCACCCAGGGGCAGCGTGGCTTTCTGTCAGGCCTTAAAATAACCTCTCTTGGCACCTCGGGGAAAAAGGAGGTGATTTCAGTGACAGTGCTGCCGGAGCCTCTCCCCCCGCTCGGCCGCGCGTGGCCTTTGCGAGGTGGCTCCTGCCGGAGATTTCACACCACAGGCAGGGTTTGCTCGGGGCATCCTCAGTGCTTCACCTCCCTTGGCCCCTGACGTGGCTTCAGCAGCCGCAGCGTCGCAGCTCTGACGTGGGAGGTCACCCAGACGGCAGGACCCTGCCCCACGGACACCACCATGGCCTCTCCTGGGGTGCCCATGTGGGATATTTCCTCCCTGGAAAAGGGATGAAGGGGGAGGTCTGGGAATCACAGCCCCCTCTCCCCGCTCGTCCCTGCGGTGCCACCCCATCTGCACTCCCAGGATAGTGTGTTCTCTCCTCGCTGCTGGGATTGCAGGGAGACGTCTGCCTTCCCTCCCACTCCCGCATTACTCACCGGAGCCGATCTGGACTCCAGATGGACCGGAACCAGTTTTCCTCCCAGGAGACTTGGGGGAAGGTGGTGGGGGCCAGGAGCCCCATCCTGCCCTGCCTGGAAGCCCCAGCCCAGCTCCCTCGGCTCCATCCACAGCTGCCAGGAGCTGGGATGCTCCCCCAGGGATTATGGAGGGCAGTGGCAGAGAGAGGAGGAGGAGCAGCCCTGCTTAGGGAGAGTGGGACTGTGCACCCCACACCTCACCCACACCCCTGGGGTGCAGCCACCTCTTGTTTTTCTGGATTTATCCAGATGGATCTTTATCCCAGCAGGGATCTCCCCTGGATGCCCAGCTCTCTTTGCTCTTATAAAAACCACTCAGACTTTGCTTTTGATGTATCCCAGACAGGCTTCCACCCTCTCAGCACCTCAGATCCCTTCCCTTTCCTTTCTCCCTCATGCATCTGCTGCCAGAAACATCCTCTTCTTCCCTGTGTCCATCCCACAGCATCCCCTCCCGACCCACTGGAGCCCTCCTGCCCAGCACTGTGCCCATGGCAGGGGACACTGAGCCAGGCCTGCGTGGAACTGTGCCGGAGGAAAACAATGGATCCCCAAAACCCGGGATCCTGCCAGCTCGCTGGTGCAGGCTTGTGGCTGACACCCTGACAGGGAGCTGCTGGATCTGGGAAGGCAGGAAGGAGGGGAAGCTTCAGCCACAGCTCGGATAAAGCCAAACCCAGGCCCTGAGAGCTGTAAGGGCCTTGCAACCTCACCAGTCCCATTATGTGCAAGTCCCAGGGTCTGCCCTGGGGTGGGAGGTGATTCCCTCATCCCCCAGTGATTCCTAAGGCACTGGAGTACAGGGCATCACTCCCAATCACTTCCTCCCCGGCCTCTGGCCTCTCCCTGGGGTGCTGCCACGTCACAGAATCACAGAATCCCAGACTGCTTTGGCTTGGCAGAGGCCTTAACAATCATCTCATTCCACCTCCAGCCACAGGCAGGGACACCTCCCACTATCCCAGGGTGCTCCAAGCCCCGTCCAACCTGGCCTTGGATACTTCCAGGGATGGGGCAGCCACAGCTTCTATGGGCAACCTGTGCCTCACCATCCTCACAGGGAGGAATTTCTTCTCAAAATCCCATTTAAATTCTCTCCTCTTTCAGTTTAAAACCACTTCCCCTCATCCTATCACTGTCTGCCTGTGCAAAAAGTAACTCTCCCTCTTTTTTATAAGCCCCAGTGAACCGACTGACATCCCTGGCCTGGCTGCCAATTCTCCGTGTAGGGGACAAGGCTCCCCAGGGAATGGTCACGCCCCGAAGGCTGCCAGAGGTCCAGGAGGGTTTGGACAGTACTCCCAGGCACAGGGTGGGATTGTTGAGGTGTCTGTGCAGGGCCAGGAGCTGGATCAATTATTCCTGTGGGTCTCTTCAAACTCAGGACATTCCGTGATTCCATGCCAACACTCCGGGGCCGTGCTGTGCTGCCCTGTGCATCCCAGGAGGTGAATTCCCGGGCAGGGAGCCCTGAGGGGGCTCCAGGGGGCGAGGAGCATCCCCAGCATCCCCCGTGCCTGCAGGATGCCGTGCCCGGGGCCGGCAGCGCTCGGCTCCCTGCGCGGGGCCCAGATGGTCCGTGGGTGGCAAACTCGGCAGCCTGGTGCTGGCAACTTGATGAATGGGCTGTAGAATTTGGTGAGATAATTAAAGAACCTGACTCTCACAATGCACCTGATAACAAATGAGGTGTCTCTTTTCCTTTTCTGTTTTGCACGGTGAATTGTATTCCTAAAGATTAATGGATTTACCATTTCTATCTCAACAATGGGCCCATTCCCTGCTCCGCCCTGTTCCCAGGAGGAGCTCCATCCCCAGGGTGTCTCAGCCAAGCAGGGACACGGAGAGGCTTCGGGGTCTGGCTGTCCTTGACCTCTGCTCTCAGTGGCCCCAGCCCTGGGCTGCAGTGAGGAACAGACATGGAGAGACTGGAAATCCTGCTGTCCATCCCCAGGGAGTGTGTCCCTCTGGGATCCAGGGCTGAGGTCTGCAAGGTGCCACATATCCATGTCCCTGGCCTGGTGGCATCAGGCCACTTGGGCTGCCCAGGAGGCTCTTTGCAGGCCCATCCACCTCACAGACAGTGCCTGGACAGTCAAGGAGTGGGAAGGACGGGTGATGTGAGGGAGAACAGGGATACTCAGGGCCTCACGGAGCAGGAGGGAAGAGCCTGGGTGGCTCTGGTTGGTGACAACCCCAGTCTGTGCCCGGCTGAGGTGTTAGCACTGGTTCAAGCTGCACAAGCCCCTGCCCAGTGTCCTGAGGGGACAGTCTGACACCAGCTCCAGCCCGTCTCTCCCTGGCTCTGGCACTCTGGACAGGGCACTTTTCCTAGGAGACAGCATCCTCCTCTGTCCCATCAGCTCCATCCCATCTGGATCAGACTTTTCCAAGTGAGAAACACTGGCAAAGGAGACATGATGAGCACACCACCAGCCAGAGAGAAAGTACAGTGGGATTTCTGGATAAACAGCCCATCAGTGCTCCTAGAGCTGTCGGGAAGCATGGAATGCTCCAGCACTGGCTCACCAAGGAGTGACCCTCCAAAGACACGTCTGAAGATCCAGGAACTGAACCGAGCCATCAAAGCATCTCCAAAATGTGCTTATATATTATATAGACATTTAAATTAGGTACCTGTGCAAATCAGCAGGTCATTAATCACCCACTCGTTTAATTGGTTTTCCTGCCAAATTGGTTACAGATAAATAATTAAAGCTAAAAAGTGGGTTTGGATGCATTCCTCTGGAAAGTCGGGCTGGCAGCTGGGAAGAAAATCCTTTAACTCCTCAGCTGGCACGGTCCATGTCCAGCAGGCAGGGATTGGGGAAGCGCCCAGCCGAGGGGCAGCAGGGTGGTCCCGGGATCTCTGCCTGTGCTGCCACTCAGCTCATCCTTGCTCCTGTCCCGTGGAGAGGTTTTTGTGGGGAGAAGGAACTTCCCGGGGGTGCGGAGCCGCGGGCAGGGCAGGCGTCCCCTCCCCTCCCGCGCCGCCAGTGTGGGTTTTTCAGTGCACTTGGCTGCTAATCATGCATAATAATCGCATTTGCAGAACACAAATGTCACTTGGCTGAGTGCTTTCATTTACTGCCCCGTAAACACACCCTGGGGAGCCCCGGGCCCATAAAACATTGACAAGGGCCCTCGTTTCCCGGACATTGGCCCCCACAGAGCCCTTTGTCAGATGGCACATCCACGGGACGTGCTCCCAGCTGGCTGAGGGTGGGCACGGCCACCAGGCAGCTCCCGGCGTGGTGGGGAAAGGCAAGGATCAGCCTTCGTCCCTGTGCAGCCCCAGGGCTCCTGCACCTCGTGGAGGCAGGGCAGGAGGGGCTGAGAGGGGTGTGCTGAGCCCCCAGGCCTCACGAGAGGCCCCACATTTCTGCCCAGTCCTGCTGAGGATATGCACCTATCCCACCCCATCCCATCCCATC
>WBMZ01004344.1:4149-77631 GCA_013400975.1 Atrichornis clamosus | reverse complement strand
CTAGCAAAACCACGACACTTTCTGAGACTGTGCTCTGGGATGAGCACATACACTTGACCTTTAATAGTCTCAAAAGTAAATCAAGAGTCCAACATGCTCTAAGCAACAAGCTCAGCTTGTGTTTTCTCTCTTTCCTTAAAGAAACATGGGCTTTTTCAAGGTTAAGCATGTAACCTCAAAAAGCTATGAAGGGAATATGACTCTCACTTAAGCCAATTTCTTTCAGCCAGCTAGTGACGGCAGCCAGTCTTCATGAAGGTCACAAGCTCCTCCTGGCTAAGAGTAATCAAGAATTGCCCTACACAGGACTTCAGTGGATTAACAAATACAGCTGGATAAGCAAATACCACTGACACCAACTATTTGAAGAATCAGCAGTGAGTGCTGTATTAGCAATACTTATCATAGGCTCAGAACATAGAGAACAGAAGTCTAGCGATAAGTCGCTTTATTAGAATAAAGTCACTTTCTTTTATTTGTCTGCTGTGCATTACTTTCCCCATTAGCAGTTGGGGTATGGCATAAGGAACTATGAGGTTTAACTTGGGATTTATTATCCACTTCCTTTTAAGATCTGAATTTGTAATGAAAACTGGATCAAGTTATGACAGCTCATTTTAATATAAATGCATATTAAAAATAAGCTTATGAAGCAGAAGATGTCTTCTGGTAATGAGCTACAGTCACAAAATCATTTGTAAGTACCTTAACTGAACAGTTTACATTCTAAGAATAACAGGTCGATTCCCTTCACAACATGTGTCACACCAGCTGTGCAGGAAGAGATGGTGGGGTCATCTGCACGTTAATTTACAAACAGAACCAGTTATATATCAACATTTTCACAATAAACAGCTTTTTCCCAACAATTCCTCCTCTTCAGATATTCTCGTTGTAACACTGTGTTGAGAGGTCAGCTTGGACTCTCTCCACTGCCAGCATACCAAGCTGTCAGAGCTTATGCTGCATCTATCCATGCCCGCCCCATACCCTGCCATACTTGAGCCATTTATCCCACAAGCAGCCTCATTCTACATTCCTCACTCATGGAAAGTGCCCTGGAAGTGTCAGAGATTTTGCAAAAAATACCCCCAAATGTGGCAGGAGCTGAGAGGTTGGTGAGAGAAATAGGAGATTTTGGCGATAATTTCTTTAAAATTTTCCTTACCCTGGTTGTATTTATTTGACATTAATTTATCATAATTAACCAATTCAGGAGCTGTGTCTTGCAGGAACAAATCTTGTACTCACACCTCAGTGTAAGTCTGGACCATGGGGCTCCTTACCAGTTTATTTCTGTGTTTAAAACTCTTGTAGAGCCTCTGGCATAGGGAGGAGAGATCCCTGTGCAGGAGAGGTGAACCCTCCAGGATATTTCCCTTCCCTGCTCTGCTGTAAATTTTGCTGTGTGACTTTTGACAAGCCACATTCCTGTTCTCTTGTGCTGAAACTAACATATAGTTACCAAACCTGAAGGCTTGCCAAGACTTAATTTAGCCCTTATTTAGATGTTTCGGTTCAAAGTATATGAGAAATGCAGAGTCCATTGGTGTACCAGACATTGCATTGTCCCCATGACTGGGACATTCACTTCTTCCCTCTCTGAGGAGCAAATGCACTGGTGTAAGAGCACTGCTGTTCTGAACTGCCATCTTTCAGATGCCAAGCTGCCACTCTGTGTGGCGATTAAAGAAGGTATGACAAATGTTTAACAAGATTTTTAATGGCTGTTAAATCCAGAGTCCTGGATATATTCCAGTTCAGGTAATTACATTCATCCTGCTTAAAGACAGTTTAACAGGATAGATCATTCTTCACGGAGCCTCCAGTATGGAAAGAATGAAAGAAACACAGAGTACTGCTGGCAGGAAGGAGAGGAAGGCAAGTGGGAGTGTTCCCAAAACAGGGGAACTAGAAGAGTCATCAGTTTATATGTCTTTATGTGTGGTGACTGAGAACAAGGAGGCTTTGGTAAGGGAAATAAACCCACCCTAGAAAAGCAGGAAAGCTGTTTACTGTGCTGATTTTATAAAAAGTGAATCAAATGACAGACCCAAAGTCAAGGAGCTCTGCTAAACTCAGACATTAGTTGATGCCAAATTCCTTGTTTGTTCCTAAAGTATAAAAATGTAGCATTTTGAAAGTTGACATTTCTAACGTCAAATTCCAGCCTAGGAAGCTTTAGGATGTTTTCAGAAGAAGTAAGAATTCAGGCTTGACAAAAGCTCTCTTCTGTTTTTGAACTCGAAAGACATTTCTGGATTTTGCTTTCAAAGAAGGAGATATTGTCTCACATTTTTGTTGGTGCCAGCCTTTTAAATTTGGTAAACATGATAGCCCTAGAGGGCCCTTTGCATAGCTATCAGCTAGCTCTTTTCTTACAGCTGGTCTCTCTTCCTGACATGATTTCATTTTTTTTTCTTACTGAGGAAATTAAGATGCACTCACAGATCTACAGCCCCAAATTAATCTGCACATGCAGATTAATTTCAGTAAATTGGATAACACTGATTTTTTTTAAATAGGCAGACATTGCTGGCCCTTTAGGCAATGCTGTAGATAACATCTGTTTTGACAGAATTTTGAGAGGGCTGAAGAATATGAAACTTGTTGAGGGGTTTTAATGTTGCTGATGGTTTATTACTTGTATAAATGGTTAATAATTTTTTCCTTACTAGTAGTAGGCAGAGAAATCAGAGACAGAGCACATACCACCAGTCAATCATCCCTCCCTATTTCAGTGATTCCAGAGTACTTTTGTTTCCATCAGCTGTGATTACGACTTCTAATTGGCTTTGAGCAGTGCCTACACCTGGATAACTCATATTTTTATTCCCATTTGCTTACTCTGTCTTTTTTGCCATTGTCCATTGGGAATAGTAGATCTAATTGTTCTAGAAGTGAGAAATGATTTAAAGTAGCTAAGAGAAATGGAAGGTCACCTCTCGTAATAATTTTTTCAGGTCAGCTTTATCTCGTGCATGCTGGATATTTTTTGTTTTTCCAGGATCGGAGGGAAATTGAGAATCTCTTAGTAATACTATTTCTAGCTCTGAGAAGTATCTCTCAACTAAACAAGTGCTGGAGTTGCTGAAATCTCATAATGGCTCTTTTCCCAAACTATCCCTCTGTCTGATGGCAACCTTGGATGGTTCCACACCTCACAGCAGATGTGATTTAGATAAAAGGGAGGGCTAGGTGTGTTGTATTGCCTTCAACAGAAGGTGCTGTCTTATTTAATTAAACAGAAGATAGGTCAGGCAGGGCTATCAGCCCTGTGACCTGATGAACACAAATTATTTCCAAATAACACAAACCCTCCTCACAGGCTTTTCTTTTAGAGTCTTTGCAAGTGTATTAAATGCTATTACTTACTATCTGAAAAGCAATGCTCTCGATGGGGACAGAGCTGAAAATATTGTTTATATTTTACTTTTATTTTCAATGTGGAAATGAATTTAAAAGCCAGGATTGTAATACATGCTTCCAGTTTATTACATCAATATCAGGCATGAGTGAAATCATGGCTTTATTCTGTAATAAACCCCAGTGTACACAGTGTGAACTCTGTGCTGGAATTTGTTTTTGAATTGCTCACTAGAGTAAAGCATCTAAGGGTGTCAGTACTGACAAATATGTTAACCAAATGTTTTTTGTCAGGCCTTGGTCCCTTGATCATGATGGTAGGCCAACTGGTTTATACATTGTCCTGACTGATTGACAGACTCTCCTCTGCAGAGAATGGACTAGGTCTGCCTGAGGAGAAGCCTAGGTATGGGATAACTCACTCCGAGGATGACTGCTCTGAAGAAGTGTGAATGGTTTTCCTCCCTCTGCACTTGTGTTTCGTCAAGACCCAAGACCTCCTGTATCCTCTTAGCCTGGTTCTTACCCTAGAAGAACACTTGTTCTTCCACTCCTCCAGCCCTCCTTCAAGTATTGTCAGTCAGAACACACCAAAGGTCCATCCTTATCTCTGTTACCACTAATATATAATGTTGTTATTAAAATATATGGAATAGGATGTAGGGAGAGTTGTAGATATTTGGCTTTTAAAGTCAGAATAAAGAATTTGAGGAGGAGAAAATATTACTTTAGAGGTAAGGCCCTACTCCAGGAGACAAGGGAGTAGGAGCTCATTTCCTTCATGTTGCTTGTTCTATATCTAAATCCTATAACCCAGTGTTACATCTCAGCCACTATCCCACTTTAAACCAAGATATAACACTTCAAACCCTTCTGAGAAGGAGGATAAAGTATGAGCAGTAGACACAGGAGTTCTGATACTATAATGGTGAATACCTAAACATGTTTTTATCTGGTAACGCATATTCACATAGGTCACAATACAGTTCATGGAGGATTGAAATTACCATTTCCTAGCAATTACTATAGAAAAGGATTGAATTGCATAGATCCTTAAAGCAAGAGATGTTTTATGGGTATCTTCCCTATTACCTCAGACTGAATTTATGAAAAAAACCCCAACAAACAATAATGAAGCTACAAAAAAACCCAACACGCAGGGTAGAATCAATTGTTGGCAGATGGGATTAGTAATTTCTAGGCTGTAGAAGAAGATAGGAGAATGTAACATCTCAGCAAATACATCCAAGTCTGAGAAGATATTTCTGTCTATTTTTTGTCCATGAGATGATGATGCTTCTTCTGCTCCATGAGTCAAATGTCATTGCTTGGGAGAAATAATGACTGATCTACTGTCTAAGGCTCTGCCATCAGAAGTGTGAGCTTAATTATTTCTACTACTAAGAGAAAATAAGAACATCAGGCTTCTGGCACTATCTCCTTGAATTTTCCTTTTGCTTTCTCTCCTAAAATTTTGGACTTCTCCTTATGACAACCTCTCCTCAATGCTGCCATGGTGAGACAATGCCATGAGCTACACACGACAGGTCTTCTCCTGCTGCTCCTAGCTCAGGAACACCTGAGGCAAGCAGTAACAGCTCATTATCCCATAGGCTGAGCATGAGCAATAATGAGCTGGCTGCTCAATTGAAATCCTATGTTCTGTAATATAAACACAGTGCACAGTTTAGAGAATTTAAGAATCTCAGGGCTTAATTAGTATAATAAGAAATTCTAGGAGCCGTGACTGATATGGAACAGCACATTGCGTCTTGGAATTAATTCATCTCATAAGTTAAGTTCAGGGTCTGGAATATGATGAATGACGTGCATAGCTGAGAGGTTGAAGAACAGCAATGCACTCCTTTCTGCCAATTAATGTAGCACTTTGATTGCTAGAGGCCTGCTACTCACTTTTGTGCTGACCAAGAAGGTCTTACATCTGCATTCCCAGTTGACATCTGCATCCATCTGATATCTCTTGTTTTGGTCACTGCTGTGAGAGGTGGAATTTGCTTCTATTTTTGTACAGCACCTAATGCATGGTTTGGCCTCCTGTGTAGTGGATGGACGTGGATGAAGAGATAGCCTTCCAGAAGCAATGTAGCCATTGAGAGGGTTTAGTGCCTAGAATAACAGCAAAATTGTTAATGCTCTTCTAGAAGTTCTTCTCCCAAATTAAAAGGCCTTAGAGGATTTGGAGACAACTGAGTGGTGAGGGAGGGCTCAGAGAAAAGTCCAATTGCTCAAAGTTGACAAGAAGATGGAGTTGTTATTGTGATGATTTATTATGATCCTTAGAATGTTAAACTGACCTTGGGAGACGGAGGTGGGTTAATGTGCAATTCTGTTGAAGAGATCAAACTGTACTCAGTGGGATTAATTGTTTCTAGCACAGACCAAACAAGGGAGCAAGCTGTCTGTTACGAAGTATATTAGCATATTGGTAAAAAAAAACCAACCAGGGAACTTCACATCAACTTGAGGCAGGACCTCTTGCTACTGGAGGTTCACAGAATCACAGAACCACAGAAACACAGAATGGGCCAGTTGGAAGGGACCACAGTGGCATCTGGTCCATCTGGTCTAGCCTCCCTGCTCAGGCAGGGCCATCCATGAGGACCTGGCACAGGATTGTGTCCAGACATTTCTGGAATACCTCCAGTGAGGGAGACTCCACAAACTCTCTGGACAATCTGTTCCAGTGCTCAGTCACTTCACAGTAAAAAAGTTCTTCCTCATGTTCAAGGGGAACTTCCTAAGCAGCAGTTTCTGCCTGTTCCCTCTTGTGCTGTTGCTCAGCACCACTGAGCAGAGCCCGGTCCATCCTCTGACACCTCCATTCAGATACTGACAGACATCAATGAGATTGAGGTTAATATGCCACCAGCTGCTGCTGCTCCTTCTTGTCCCACCACAGAAGTTGCAGTCTCCTCATAGGTGTGAATTAACACCTCACCCCTCCTCAGCCACTCCTGCTCAAAGGAAGTAGTGAAAAAACCAATATCTAAAAATAGGTTGGGGGTATTTTTTTGTTGGTTTGGTTCTGTTTAAATTTTTTGTTAACCCTGGTGGTTTTGACAGAAAGGGGCAAAGAAGTGGCTAAAGATACAGTCATACCTCAGAGGGGACACCCACCTCCAGTGCAAGGCTGGAGGAGGTTAAAGACATGGTTTAGTAATGGACCGGACAGCTTTAGGTTAAGGGTTGGACTCAATGAACCTAAGCATCTTTTCCAACCTAAATGAGTCTATGATTCTGTGATTCTATGAGATGATTATCTGGAAAAATGTGACCTCAGCTCCAGGTTGACAGCTGCCAGATCATTGTGCCTGGACATGTCTAAATTTCTATAAACAAATTGCTGGCTTTTCTGCTCAGCAGCTTTTTTTCATGCACTTCTACCCATTCAGCCTATTGTGTTTGGTCTGGGACATTTCAAGCCTACTCTCAGGTCTTCAAGATAAAAATAGCTAAAGTCTTTCTTTCAGTGAAACAGCTTCATAGCAAAATTACCTCGTCTATGTAATTTGCAAAATGTTTTTTTCCTCTAGAGATTTTCCTAAACAGAGGGATTGGGGTTTTTTAAAGTTTTATGAAAAAAATGTAGTGATGTCTGTTTGTTATTTGATTCTTGGGGTTTTTTTCCTTTTTTTTTTTTTTTTTTGGCACTCATCTTTTCTTTTTAGATCCTCTAGGGGGAAAAAAAAAGAACATTTGGAAAATAATATGCATCAAATTCTACAGGACTGAAGGTTTGGGGGAAGGTGGCTTTGCTACTTCACTGGTCTCACTGGAAACAGGCTGCTCTGCTCTTCCCCTCTGTGAAGAAATCTGTTCCTCCTCTAAGCAGGTCACTGACATGAGGCTGGGTGTAAACAGGCTCCAATTCCCATCTCTATTACAGAAATGGAAGATGGGAATGAGTGAGTTCCTTCATGTGTCAAATTTGAAATGCATTTCATCAGGTCTCCCGGGGACTGGCAGAGCCTATCTCTCCATCTCGCTCCGGGTCTCAGGTGGAGCTACCGGCACAACGCCAGGTGCAGAGCTTCCCACCACCCTGACTCCAGATGAGCATACTGCAGTTTTTCTCCCATCCACTGAGCCAGTACAATTACTTCTGCAGAGAGGAAATAAATCTGGTTACAAGTGTGGCCAGCAGATCCCTGTAACTTGCAGCTGTTGCCTGAATATTTTGCTCCAGCACCAGAGGAAGGTCTGCTCTCCTCTCTAACAGAGACATCGTGACTGGCTCTTCAGCTCCAGATCACTCACAGAGCCCCCTCTTCTCCCTTCATTTTTTCACTCTGCAGAAACCATTGTACACATAAATTTTATTTCTACAGGGAGTGTTGCAGTCCTCAAAAATTTAACATGTTCATATTTCTCCCTCTTTAACTGAGGTAAATGGAAGATACTAAATGCCCAGAGCAGCTACATAAAGCAGCTTCTAAATGCCTTCCTTTCCCTGGCACTGGTTGTTTGCAGATACACAGCATGTATCATCACAACTGTTCAAGTTTTCCTTGTTTGTGTTTTCTGCATCTTCAAATCCTCGGTCTCTGAAATGGATTTTTAAGTGCCCTATTCTTCTTGGTAATGTATTTTTTTAATATGACAGCCTGTATTGAAGAAATAAGACCCTCTATTTCCAGAGAGCTCTTCTGAAGCCTCTCTTTAAGGACAAAATCCTTGCTTGTCCTGGGCAGGGCCAGAGACCATTTCAGGGAACATCTTCACGGCAGGTCTCTGAAGGCAGAATGAATCTAGTCTTGGAGCTGAGCACAGACTGCTCTCACAGCCTCCATTGAAAAATAAGATTTATCATAGCAGAGCTAGCTGTAATAGTCCAAAATCATTACATTAAGTGTAGGTAGCAAGGGCTCAGTGCTTGAAATCTGTCTTTGTACCCTTTTTTTAATTGGCAGTACAGGTATTCCTGATCCAGCTAGTGCTGCAGAATATGAGCCTTAAGCAGCCAAGCAACAGGCTGCACGTGGGTCTTCCCAAGCCTTTCTAAAGCACAGCCCTAGACAGTTCACATCTCTGTTAACAGGCCACAAAGGCTTCACAGGCATTTAACTACTGGCACTGGGGCTGTGCTTTACCGTACCCTCTTGCAGGTACTCTCATGCTGTGGTTCATGCGTCCCTTTCTCTGTATCTGTGCCAGATCATGGTGATAATAGATTTTTTGGTATATTCTAAAGTTTCTGTAAGGAACTGGCCTATATGTGATCAAATGCACCACATCCTGTCTACTGTTAGGGAAAGGGTTGTTATAAATGTATGACACATGGTGAAAATGGTTATGATGGGTAGCTGCAGTTCACACTTCTGCTCATCCAGTAATACATTTTGACTGTTCAGTATCAGAGGCTGAAATATTTCATTTTCATTGAGGTCAGATATTTTTAATGTCGATTCTACAGAATTTAGACGATTCACAAGGTAAGCGAACCATTTGTACTGCATGGAAATAAGTAGGGCATAAGAGAGGGCAATTGCTCTGCTGCTCTGCCTTCAGTAGTGGAGTTTCTGAACACAAGGGGTCCAATTTTGAGCCAGCTGCAGCTCAGCACAGTTCAAGATCTGCAGAGTGTGATTCTGAAAGGAGTATGGGTGAAGCTTTCCTGATGAAAGGAGGATGAGAAGACAAAAATCATTGCAAAGAACTAATTAAAATCGATGCCAGGAGAGATCTCTCTGATGCCTGAGTGGTGAGCAACCAGCAGGTGTCTTCATTACTTAGACTGCTGGTGACAAGTTACATATAAAATTATGGGGTAGCTCCTTTAATATCAGCTGCAAAGTCTTAGCAGGTCTCTGGAGAGATGGAGTGGGAGGAAAGCCCATGGATGCTCAGTCTGTCAGCTTGGTATTTGGACAAGAAAGAGTGTTCCAGAACCTGGACTCCTGTGAGCTTGAAACCCTTTTCTTTAAGAGCAAAGGGAATGCATAAAATAGGGTGAGCTTTGGTTTAACAGAAAAACAAACACCATGGCTGACTGTTGCTGTCATAAAGGGTCTGACTTGTATCCCAGTGGAATGTGGTTGATTTCACACAGTTAGGCTTATATTCTACCCAGAAATGTGGAATCTCTTCTCTAGCAACCCCAGTGTGAATGAAGCCATGGGATGGATGGAAGGCAAAGTTATCGGTGTTAATGGATGCTCTGCAATTTTCTTCTTTAAAGGAATTGCTTGCAAGGTGAAAAAAAAATGTTTCAGCATTAACTGTGAGCTGTTATCAGACTTGTGCAGGTTGCAGCTTTTATAGTTAAGGATGCAAAGCAGCGTTCATTCCAGTGCTGGCTTCATATCAGGGCTGGGCAAAATTTGCGGACCCATTTCAATGCAAAAATGTATGACATTCTCATTGCTTTTTCATGTTGGCTCGTACAGCTGACTTCTGTCAATGAGATTTTTATAGCCCCAGTCTGTGAGGCAAAAAAAGAGGAAAGTCTGACATCAGATTGCAACTCCCCATTTCAAGGGGGAGATAAAGAGGAGGGCTGTGTATTAGGAGAGCATCTCTTCATCCCATAATTTGGAGACAAGGTCTTTTGTCTCCCTCCCTGGTGCTCTGTTAAATCTTCACTCAGCTGTGATGGTGAAGGAACTGTAGGGAAAAAGAAGAGAAGCAACAAAAAATGGCAGGAGTTGAGGAAGTATCATTTCAGTTCTGCAGGGATGACCTTTTACAAAGGTCAAACTAGTAATTGTTGTCCAGATACTTTAATATGATATGGAAACATTTTTTCATACATAAAAACCTGTTCTCTTGTTACAAATAAGACACCCAGTAAAGAGTATTTGAAAGCCATGACAAAATATAATTTAAAAATAACAAGATACCCCCTTTTATTGACTTGCCAAGACCCAGTTTGAAATTGGGTTTATTTTAATATTCTCATCCCAGTTAGTAGGAGAGTTTGAAAGATGGCTCTAATGTAATGTGATGTGTCTCGCCACAAGGAAGCGGGAAGCCTTTGATTTATTTTGAAATTCTGTTTGCTGACTCAGAGTAAAAGTAGGGTAAGATGGGAGATATAAAGCACTGGTTTGTGTTTTCAATTACTTTCCTGTTGGCATCTTAATGGATAGAAGAGATATGAGTAGTGCAGGATAGATACATAGCCATGAGTTTAATTAATTTTGAAGGAAAAATAAATATGTGGAATTGAGCTTAGCTAGATTTTGACCAACTGGAAACAAGCTTGTGATAAGATCTTTAAAATATGCATATTTGCTGCATCAGAAATCAACGTTAAATAATTCACATTCTAGCTTTATCTTTTTAGAACTATGTGAAAGCTAAGTTTGTTTTCTGAATAAAGTGGAGGTAGAACTGGAAGACAAAGTGTAATAGACAATAAGAATTAACCAATTAAGCCCTCTTGCTTTTACTAGGAATAATAAAGTATCTCTCACCTAAGATCAAGGTAAAGTTGGAATTTTTTTGGCTAGAGGGACAGAAAAAGTTTTGGAATCTGGAGCAGCAGAGATAGTTCTGCATCCTCATTTCACCTCTGTGAACTGCAGGAGAAGATGATAGTTTTGCAAAGCTGAGATTGCTGCTGAGGCTCTCTGCATGGCAATCGGGGGAGCAATTACAGTCAAACTAAACCTGGTGCCTGACACATGGTGAGGCAGTCTGGTTATTTGTATTTTCACCTAGCTCATGCAGATAGCAAGAAATGGCCAACTGCTCCTATGTGCATTTTCTCTCTACTTAGCACAACATGTTTGTATAGTTCCTAATGAAATAAAATAACAATAATAAAAAAACCTATACCAACCCTTGCAGTTATCTTAATGATTGCAAAGGAATGCAAAAACAACAGGGGATGAAGAATCCTGAAACACTATAGTTGTTTGCCATGTTGTTATTTCTAGCAAGAGATAGAGTTTTTATTCCTAGGATTTTCCTAGGTGAAATTGCTGGGCTTCTCTATCAAGAGGGTAAAATTGGGCAAATTATACTTGCTGTCAAAGAAGCAGCTTTCCCTCTTACAATCTACTAAGCATAAACGTGGCTCTATTAAGCTGAAGCTTTTAAATACGCAGCAGAGCATGTCATTACAGGTAAAGAACCCTGAATAAAGAGAGCAAGACATCTTCAGGAGAGGGAGGATGTGTGCCAAGCTTTGCTAAATTACAAAGAGGGCAAGTTATTAGCACCTCAGAAATGCAGACACATATGTGAAAATTAACACTAGGCAGGTGTTTCCAGAATTAAACCCCCCCAGTTACTTTTATAAAGACCTGTCATGGAAGCAGGACTGTCTTTCCCATTTGTCACACTGGCAGACTGAGCAGGTTTCATTGCCTTTTGCTACACATCCAAAGAGCCAGGTGTGTAGCCAGCAGAGGCAGGGGCAGATATACAGGCACTTGTAACAGGGGCACTTATGCACTGTCCCACAGGGGAGCCTGTGTCTCTTGACCGAGTATGAAGGGAGCATTAGTAACAACCCTGGGCTGGCTTCTGGGGCTGAAGACAGTCTGGCTGCTTATGACCTGCATCCAACACGTCATCCTGGTTTTCTCTTTGGCACTGGAGAAAACCCAGTGACCAGAGTTGTTGGCATTCTGTTCGTGCCTGGGTACCTTCAGTTTCATGACGAGGAGCAGGCTGAGCTCCACCAGCTTTATTGACTAGTTCCCTTTGACAGCAGTAACATTCTAGACTGTTAGTTCAGGTGTCTGCAATGTAAACAGCTGCTGCTGAATTTAGGTGTGATGGTAATAACAACTCTGATTTCAAGCAGGCAAAGTTAGGTGGCATGAATCATGAATCTGCGTTTAGCAGAGATGAGTCGATACATTTGTCTTTAGGAGGTGCACGGCTCCCAGGATGTAGTACATGAGAACACTCCAAGCTGTGTTGATCAAGTCCTCACTACATCCATTTGGAGTACAGCAGGAAGTTTAGAACTTTGGTGCTTGATCAGGGTTCAGTGCTAGAACCAATAGCAATTAGCATTTTCATCATTGACCTGGATGGCAGGCAGAATACACCCTTCACATGTGTGTAGCTGAAATCAGATTAGGGAGAATTGTTGACATGGTGGAGCAAAGGACTGCCACTCATGTGGGTCTTAAACTCAAGAAATGGGCTGACAGGAACCCCCAGAAGTTCAATGAAGACAAAGGCAAAGTCCTGCCCAGAGCCTGTGAACCAGTAGAGGCAGAGGGACGACTGGCTAAGCAAGAGAAAAGGTTCTGGGGGTCCCACTGGATGACAAGTTGAACATAAATGAATAATGAGTCGTGGAGGGCTAACCAGGTATGGGATTATGTTAGCAAGAGCAAAGAGCTCCAGGGAAGCAATTATCGCCTTTCCAGGACACTTCTGGAAACTCAGTTCTCCAGAAAATCATTTCCTAAGGACACTACAGGCACCCTCATTTCAGTACTCACTTGAATAATAGAGATAGTATAGATGGAGAAAAAAAACCAGCATCCCATGGTCTGAGCATGTTTTCTGAATGCTTAGGTCTGACACCCACATTTAACTATAGTGCATCAGTTCATGAGTTAACATGGCAATTATTTGTACAATTTAAGCATTTGAGCATCTTTATTAAATTTACTGCTTAAGACTAAGGATGCTTTTAAGCACTCTGCTAAGCCAGACCTTTAAAAGCTCGTGCCTACGCAGCAGTTATCACAGGATCCAGGAGTGTCTCATGCAATGTGCTGCTATTGGAATGCCATTACCACAGCTATCTATTAAGCCCTGGAGTGTCCAGGTGGCTGCTTATCACTGTGTGGGTTTGCTCAGAAGCTATTAAAATTGTTAAAGGGTAGTTTTCTTCCTGCCACTGGCACAATTATATCCCTGTTTTATAGTCTTCATTAAAAGAGAATGATGAAGATGCATAAACAGAGTAGACATGTTTTGTGGTGGTAAAAACAGATACCTGAATATATATCCCTTGAAATATTTAGTCTGTTCTTGACTTGATTTATTTTCCACTAAAACTATCTCCAAGTAATAGCTATTAATTAGCACTTTGATGTAGTATACTAGCAAGATCATGTGTGGTTATCTTAGTTTTTTCTCGAAAATTAAGTTCGTGGCTACATCATGAAGAAACTCCATTTCCCCTTGAAACTTCAACTGCAAGTACTAATGGTTGGTGCATTGGCAATGGCATAAAATGTTATTGCCCTTGCAGGTTGTTGAGCTGAGATTTCAGTTACCTGATGACAGACACTTCAGTGTTGCTGAAATTGTCAGTTTGCAAGACTTTTTGAGGAGGCTATGTAATTTTGTTTGCATTAGGAATTCATTTATTTTTAGTGGAGGAAGAAAACTTTTCCCAAAAAAATTCCCATGCTGATGAGAGGTCATGTTCATGAACCTGATTTCTGTGCCATGAAATATTGTACATTCTAGTTTAGTTTTGTTTCAACTCTGCACAAGCCTGGAAGCAGGAGTTGAAGTGAATGGAAGATTTATGAATGTGAATGAGAAAAGTTTAGTAGCAGAGGGAGTAACTTTCACTAGACCAATATGCATGCCCCCAGACAAGTCTGGTTTGGGCATTTGATTCTGTGTGTTCCATCTGTATTAGCTGTCTTAGTGACAGGCATTAACTTGCTTAAGAAAGGGAAGGAAAAATCAGAGAATTGTCTCTAGTATGGAACTTGTGCAATGACCTCTTTTGTGCACAAATGAAAGATATTTCTCCCCTCTCTCCAGTACCAACTTCTTGGTCTTATTCCACAGGGTGCTCTGGGGTGCTGGGCAGCTTGACACCGAAATGGCTGGTGAGAGGACCCTGGCATTCCCTGTCAGCCAGCTGGCAGGAAAATGGAAACTCACCCATGAAGAGTCCCCTCAATGCCGGAGGATCCAGAGGAGTTTCAAATTGGACTCTTCCCAGTGTAAACCCAAACCATCTACAACTATCTTGAGTCATACAAGTAGCTCCTTCTTAAGTCTCCTCAGGCATTTGTAAGATTTTTCAGACATAAAAAATAATGTTCGGTTAAATTTATGTGAAGCCTGTGGCATAGGCAAAACAGCAATATCTGGATATCCAGGTCTATTTCTTCAACACTGTTCTTCTTTCACTGTAGCCTATGATACATCACCATTTAGTAAAAATTGAGAAGTTGAAATATTTGCCTGAAATCCTTGAAAGCTGCTCAAGTTCTGGCTTGAGTCTAAAGGACATAAATTTGTCTCTAAAACAGATTTTAGAGAACCTTGTACCTGCACATAAAAACACTGTTCGGAAATTTCCAGGAAATGACACTAACCATCTACCTCCACTATAACTCCACTATAAAGGGGACTTCTCCACCACTCCACTACATCTACGTCCACTTCTCTGTGAACAGCAGGCTTTGAACAGGAGAGTCTGAGAACCAAATGTGTCCTAGGCAGGTCCAGAACTGAGTCATCACTGTAAAATGTTGCCATCAACCCTGAACCTAGTATAAAATCCAAAAGTCTCCAGAAAGAAGGAAGAATTTTTCTTGCTTATTCTACTTTTTACAGCACAAAGACTGAATGACATTGCTCTTTCTGTATTCTGAAATACATGCAGAAGGAATGGCCATGGAAGAGGCAATAATGGAGGAGGGTTTGTTGATATTTTGCTGTGAATCAAAATAAAAAAAAAAAATTGAAGAATATCTGACCTGTAGAGAAAAAGTCCAAACTGTTTTCTTGCAATTGAGCATGTAGTTCACTGTTAACCAGGACATTAGATTAAAAAAAGTTGTTTGGTTTGTACTTTTTTCTTTGCAGCATAGAAAATCTGGTGGGGGGGAGGGTTTCTCCTTTTCAATTTCAATTTAAAATAAATTAATTTTAAAATGCTTCATTTTGAATTTGAAAGTCCTCTGTCTCAAGAAGCTATCCCTAAACTGTAATTTCCCAGACATATAGGAATATAATAGCAAAAAAAAAAGAGTATAAACTGTGCATAGAATTGATACATCAATACGAATTTAAGTGGCAGGCTGAGTTGTATTTAATTTTTTCTCAGTAAAAGGATCAATAATTTGTCTGTTGACAAATGTGAAATTACTGTAAGTGGCAAACAATCTCATTTTCAGTTCTCTGAAAAATAATACTTTCAGTAGACCCATGACTCCAGGTCATGAGTGTGTGCATATTGCATGACCCCTTCAGTCTCAGCTCTGCAGGAGACTGGCGTGTTTGGGGTGGCTTTGCATTGCCACTGCATTTGTAAAGCATGTGGTGCATGCTGTAGTGCTGGAAACTTGGCATTCAATTTTGCATCAGGACTTATCATCATGAAAATATATTGGGGCTGCACATAAATTCACCTATTCCTTCCAATCCTGACTTAATCTCTAACAAGACCTCTGGTGATGCTGGTAGCTGCAATACAGTTAGCATGGCATTTCTCATAAGCAGTGTGCTGTGTCAATGCTGGTCAGACAGAAAAAGTTAAAAAGATTTTATTTTCTCTACAACATACTAAGGAAAAGTACGCAGTAATTTATTTTCCACTGTTCCTGGGTTTGTTCTGATGTCAACTTTAACTTTACCAAATGCAGAACCTGTTGAGAGTGATTTTAATTCTAATATTGTCCTCATTCTGCTCAGTACTGGTGACAATGCACAAGTGGTTACTGTCTCAACATCCAAGCAGCCTGAATTAGATACAGAGCATGGTAGCAGCCTGTTATGTGCTGCTGGAATGGAATTTAAACTATTCAAGCGCACAAATTGAAAACTCATTCTGAAGAATTACTTTGCTTTCCTAAACTGAGTATATGGTAAAAACAACCAAGACATTCAAGAGACTTATTACTGGAAATGAATGTAATAATATAATTCATGCTGTGTAAAGCAGACTTTAGTCTTGATGGATGGTGTTTGGTTGGTATTAAACTCTGATTTGCAGAATGGGAAATTCCTTAAGGAAGCAAAATCTCTTGCCAAAGCTGGCAATGTGAGTGCACAGTGATTAACGGTGTGCCAAATCATTCACTAATAACTTAGATAGTCAGCCAACACAGCCACCAGCTGGTTTGAAAACACCATGAAAACAATTCACAGACCCCATCTAAATTTAAAGTGGGACTATATAACTGCCAATATAATAACACCATCTTTAACTCAAGCTGGTTTTTTAAAAGAAAAAGCTAAAAAGCTCTCACCTGAACTGAGAACAGCTCGTCTTCCTCCTCTGCTCACCAAGGAAAGAGCCATCTCCATTTTCTCTTTATGCAGAACCTTATTCAGAGACCAATTGTGTAATATTTAACTAATTTTTCATACAATTCCTCCTTAAGCAATTCACTGGAGATTTTCTTGGGTGAAGATGATGAGATTTTGCTGACAAGAAAGAAAATTTACTGAATATTCTGTCCGAGAGACACTCTGTGTTTCTGCCAACCAATCTCAGTCTGCCAGTATGTTGGGGCAGACATGTCTCAGATCCATTTATCATCCCATCAGCAGCAGTGCCCTCTGTAGAGCCAGAGATGTGACGGTGGCTGGTGTAGCCCATGTGGTTATTTGATACTTGCTGTGTGCTGGGGATTGCTCTATTCTTGCCAAAAGCAAGGGTGCACAAGGATTGGGTGGTTCCTGGTCATCAGTATCTCAGGACTGGAAAGGTGTATACAGCTGCAATTTGTGTAAGGGTTTAGGAAGTGCTGTGCCGTGACTGGTCGTGTTCAGCACACATGTTCTTCTCTGCTGACAGAGAAGAATAACACCTCTTCAGCTCCTGTATGTCCATAGCTACCCCCCAGTAGAACTCAACTGTTTTTATGCACTCTTTGTTCAAAACTGTTTCAGGATGGTGCATGGTGGGAAGGGAATGAGATTGAGGTAGAGCTGAGTGGTCCAGCAGGGTAAGTGATGGGCTTTGAAGCAACTTGTCCTCTCTTTTGGTTTCTGAATTACTTCTGGCCAGATTTCTCCCAGAGCTCTTCAGGCTTGTGGGCTATGCTTTTCAAAGCATGCTATGGATTTGATCACTACTGATGTGTAATCCTTTCTCATTTACTTTCTCCCTTTCCGAGTTGCAGAAAATGAAGAAAATCCAAACACTGTGAGCAAGGTTGGGTGGCAGTGGGTTAGAGTTGGGAAAGACAAGGGTTACCTGAATATTCATGTCCAGCTTCTGCTTCTATCAAGGCAAAAGCCATTACAGGAGCTGGAAGAAGCAAAAAATGACGCTTTCAGATTTAGGAAGCAATGGCACCTCTGGAAATCAGTGTGGAATTCTCTGATAGAAACAACTACAAAGTAATTTGGAGAAAACAAATATATTGAGTGGATGAGCCTCAGGCATAGCCTCTTTTGTGTGTCCTTCCTGGAGTTTACATAAAGAAACCTTTCTGTCTCGGAAACTAACGTCTTAATTTTAAAGCCTGTGAAGGAACTGGGACCTCTTATGATTTCTAAGAGCTGAAAACCAAATAATGTGTCTTTCTACCTGAAATACAAGTTCAGTTGTTGGTTTTTTGGGTTAAGAGTTTTTCCCTTTCCTATAATTATGGAATACTTCAATGCAGCTCTTCAATACTTCTTTTTGGTCTTAAACTAAATATATTTAGCAAAATTTAACATATTTCATTTCAGAAACTTGGAAATGTCAGGATTAAAATATGGCAATCAAAAATGTTAAAATAGACATTTTATAAATGCTTCACCCTTTGGTTTAATTTCTTAAATCCAGCTAGGCTTGACACTCTTCAAAATATTTGTGGGAAAATATTTGACTTAAAAGGGAAGATACATGATTGTGCCAACATCAATCTTCTGAATTCATGAGCTTTCAGTCAGAGACAATATTGGGCACCGTGCCTTTCAAAGCCTTAGTGAGATAATGATAAATTATCCTCATTTTATATATGGGGAAAGTACAGTGCTCACAAAAGAACAGAGCTGCCTGAGACAGTTCTGAGCCAGGAGGCAAAACAAAGGCAACCTTCAAGCTGAGCATGGGTTAGGGTCCCTTATGAGGCAGTGGGACTCTTGCAGGACTGAGCTGAAGCCTACGAGGTTATTCTTTGCTTTTCAGTTGATTTAAATACATTTGCTGTAGGGTTTTATCTGCTTAATTTGCTATTATCGTGGGGCAGACAGCAGCTGAAATCCAAGCGCTATAAGGATTATGTTTTTCACTCCCTCTTAAATTGTGACTCTTTTTAAAACAGAGTTCCTCAGCAAGAACATGGTCTTCACTCAGGTTAAATGTAACTGTCCCATTTAATACACTCAACCTGGCCTTGAACATTCCCAGGGATGGGGCAGCCACAACTTTTCTGGGTAATTTATGCCATTGCTTCACCACCCTCACAGGAAAGAGTTTCTTCCTAATATGTAATCTAAAGCTTCCCTCTTTCAGTTTGAAGCCATTGCCCCTTGTCCTGTCACTTCATGCTCATTTAAAAAGTTCCTTTCCATCTTTCTTGTAGGCTCTCTTCAAATACAGAAAGGCCACAATTAGGTCACCCCTCAGCCTTTTGTTTTTCAGGCTGAACAATATAAATTCTCTCAGCCTTTCGTCATAGGAGAGGTGCTCCATCCCTCTGATCATCTTGGTGGCTCAAGTTGGTTATGGGGCCCTGAGCCGAAATAACTTTTGGCTGCATATTTCTAGAATGGAAAAGGGGTGTAAAGTGCTGCTTTCATGACTTAGGCTTAAATATCACAACAGTTTTGACCAGTGTGCATCAATGAACTAGGGAAAAGTATTACTTAAGATGATCTTCACTTCCATACAAGAGATGAACATTCCCAGGAAGCATCTGTCAAAGTTGAGATAGACTCCAGGAATGGGGCTTTCTTTGTGAGCTCAGTTACAGATGAATAGGTCTGGCTGTCAGGTAGATTCCCCTGAAACCAGCATAAACTTTTCTAATTGATTCACATTGATGCCATATATGCCTTTCTTGCCTCACTGTGCATAATTCCTCTTTCTTCACTACACATTCTTATTGCTAGTCATGTTCCTCGTTATTCATTCCCACCAGGGCCACACTAAAAATTGAGCTCCTAATTCCTTCTAAATTTATTTTCTCATCCATTTTTGGTTTTCAATGACTTTTTTTTCCCCCTAAGGAAACTTCAATGTCTTTGCTTCAGATCATTATGGTAATACTCCTGTTTACACACCGTTTGGTAGGTTGGGAAAGTTTGTATAGTGCAATGTAACCTTGTACAGATTTTCTCAGCAATGACCAGAACAGGTATGCCAATCCTTAGTTTCTGACCAACTTTTGCATTTCTTAGCTTCTTCGAGTGTTACTCTTCATTTAGAGTAAAACAAAGCATTTAATAGTTTTGATATTTTTCTATTTACATTCAAAATGCTATAAAACTTGATTTGTGTGCAAGGAAGACATCTGGGGTTTGCAGACTTCACTTTTGGGCAAGCACACAAATTCTGAATTTTTTTGCCTATATAAGTGAAGTTTTTTCTTTTTTTGAGAGAGAGAGATTAACAGACATGAGGGGAAAATAATATCTTCCAATCAGTTCTAAGCCTCACTTTCATCTGTTTCTAATCTTTGTGAATTATCTCACCATTGCCTCTGATATACCCAAGAAGGATTTAGAGTTCTGTGATTATATCCCTACTTATGTGATTTCCGTGATCATTAATGACAGCATCACTGTCTCACAAAATCATTCAACAAAACAAATGAAAACATGCTTAAAATTCTGGGGTTTGGGGGACATTTTCAAGACTTGAATATTTAGATTGTACCACCTTGGAGTCTCAAAATACCTGGGATGTAAGAGATTCTCTTTGTAACAATACCTGCGCTTCATACCCTGCAGGACATGTGGATTGGATATACTCTCAGACTTTTATTTTTCTCTTACTTACCTCTTCAACTTATCACCATAGTAACTCTTGCTCCTCTCTGTAGGCAGATCTCAAGTTAATCTTCTACCTGCAAAGGATCCCACAAAGAAGAGTGGTATTGTTTTGTGTTGTTGGCAACTTGATAGAAGTAAAATAACCTTGTGTGTCTTTATGTACCAAACTGTAGAAAACATATTTAGTGTTTTCTCTGTACCCAGAGAAAGTTGATTTCTCAGATCTTCAATTTCCCCAAGTAAAGTCTGTTTTGCTTATGATGGGAACTGATGAGTGACCTTCCTTTTCTTGTCTCAACCCACAAGTCTTTTGTTATATTTTCTCTTCCCTGCCCACTTGAGGAGGGGGAGTGATAGAGAGGTTTGGTGGGTACCTGTCAGTCAGCCAAGGTGAATCCACCACAGAGACAAGCAGAAAAAAGTGGAGCAGAATTTTAATAGGCAGTAGTTTTCATCTGGTTTCATCTGGGTTCATGCAGTTTTCATTTTCCTTCCTTGTATTTGTAGCTAGAAGTTATGATGAGAAATGTAGACCTAGATACAACCTGCCAAGGAATTTGCATTGATTTAAGACCCAAACGCAGCTTGTGTTATTCATATGGATAAAGAACTAGACTCTCCTCTCCAGGTCAGACCAAAAAGAAGGCTTATCTGCATGTATGCCAGACTTGGGGTTTGATTTAAGCAGGTTGTCAAGTTTGAATCCTGAGGATTGGATCTGCTCTCTCAGAAGCCTTGAAACCTCAATATTAGTTAATATATGTTGAAACTGTGAAATTTTTAGTACTGCTGCTGTGTTGTCTCAGTGTAAGTAAAAACTCATTAGTTTTATAATACAAGTAAATCCTACTCATGCCAGAGCAGTTGATCAAAGACCCTGACACCTACAGAGGAATAAGGGAAAGCAGAACAAGCCATGTTTTTAATATCATTTATAAAGGAGCTTGGGAACAAAGTGAATGCTGATCTTAGAGTTTCAGGCACAGTGACTTGCCTGGGCCAGGACTTGGGTAACACCCAGGTAAATGTTGTTGAACCTGGAAGAATCTGTGATGTGAAAGGTATTTTTGTCCCAGTCGGCAGTGTGGCACTGGACTATTCCATGTATTCCCTGCTTATTTCAGTCCAGAGTGGTTTGACACGTACTTCACATATAAACTTTATTTAAACACAGTGAATAGAGATGCTAAGTATGAAGGCTCTAAGGAATGGCTTTTCTTGAACTTTAAATTTTAATGTGGGGTTTTTTGCTACAAATTTTTCCTTCTACAATTTTCACACTAAAATACCATTTTAATACTAAACAGAAGTTTTTGTTTTTCTATACCTCCTTAAAAAACCAAAAAGCACAGATTTCTCTAGCAAGTATTATATCCATTATTGCTCCTGCCTGCCAGTATGATCAGCCAACCTTATATGAACACAGTCTGCTTCTAAATCATAGCCAAGTCCTGCACAGTCTTCCAGGTCTTTAATTAGCATCATGAGCAATGGATGACATTTAATAAAGGCTTGTCTCTCCTTATTGTAGCCCTGGTATTATTCATCTGTACAATCTATGGGAGAGCATGATTAACTCAACTTTGAAAATCTTGAGTTGCATTCTCACATGGTTTGGAAATGATCCAAGAGAGCCACATCACTATCTTAAGCTTCATTTTTCCTTTTTGTAGGATACAAGTTAGTCACAATGATGTTAAACTCCTTTATAAAATGCTTTGGACAAGATTCTTCTCAACATTATGTACTTAGAATATATTTGTCCCCATCGAACCTTATAGAACAGGCAGCACTCCAATCACTGCAGTCAGTGAAGTTTAGAATGATTCACCAATAAAAACAAGGTTTCCACCATAGAATGAGAAGAGTCCCCACTAAAGTCTTTTAAGTTCAGGAATCTGCAACAGCAGTGCTCACACTGTAAAGTCTAAGGTTACTTGTACAGATTAAGACATTTATATGGTATCTGCCAATTAAAAGTCACTCTTGAAGTGATTATATCAATTACCATAAAGTGAGTGAAAACTTGCTACTATGGAGCACAGACTATCCTTTGGTATGTCTGAACAGTTCCGAGCACACTGGATGTGTAAGTAGAGCTCTCAGACTCCTACAATATTTAGTGCTTTGCTTTATGGAAAATTGCCATATTAACTTTTTATAAAGTTCATTCTAATCACAGATTGAAATTAGTGTATTTTTGGATTTTTGGATCCAAAACCATAGAAAAAAATGTGTTGGAAGGGATTTCAGGAGCTCATCAGATCTAATACCCTATGCAGACTGGTGCCAGCTCCAAAATTATGTTAGGTTTCCCTGGACCTTCTCCAATCAAGTTTTGAATATCACCAAGGAGAGATATGCCACAACTAGTGATTCTCAGGATAATTATTATATCAATGTTTGACCATGTTAATTTTGATTTTTTTTTCATTGTTACACTCAGAATTTCTCTTGGTGCAGTCTGTGACCCCTGTCTCATCTTTCACTGAGTACCTCTGAGAAAGAATCTGCTCCAGCTTCTCTACATCTAACCTTTGTGCACTTGGTCTTTCCATATCAATTTTATCCAGTCACACTATAAGATAGGCTCTAATTTCATTTATATAACAGGCGTGTTCTCAGTTAATACTGTTCATAATTGCAAGGTAATAAAACAATACAGTGATTGAAGAAAACCCAGACATTTTTCACTGAAAAATACATCTGAATAATTTTCAGTGAGCTTCAGGTTTCTTTTGAACAGGCTTCTTCCATCAAGACATATTAAAGACTCTCTGTGTCAGCTTCTACAGGAGGAGTTGCTGAAGATAATCATCATCTATGCATTTTCAGCATGGATAGTTTGGAAATTACCAAGCACTCCTTAATAATTTTGTTCTTTCTGATATTTATGAAAATTAGTAAACTGTGAAATTAAGAAAGAACTGGTAAAAGGGGTCACAGTGTCTTTTCCTGTGATCTACAGAGCTAGGCTCAGATGAATCGAATAACAAAGAAAAAGAACTCATGTAATTCTTTCTCATTATGAATCCTTAGCTGTTGTAAATGAAAGAAGCAATCTAAATCATCAATTCAACTGCCCTGAAAGCATCTTCATTATGAAATGGAAGACAGATTAAAAAAATAAGGCAAAGAGCAGACTTTCTCCACTATATATACATACAAGTTGTGGTGTTCAAAAATATTTCCAAGGCAGTCGCAGTCTTTACCCACTCTCTTGGTTGCTGAGGCACTTACACTGGTAAACAAAACAAGCTACAACCTTCTTCTGTGGCAAACCTTTCCCATGAAAAGGAGGTGGCTGTAATCAGTCTGTCCTCTGGGAATGGTCCTTGGCACATCCTGTTTTTCACATCATTCCAGGCATTTCTCATTGACCCAGAGGAAATACAGCCTACAGAACATGCTAACAACTAAACAGGACAAATAATCATGGCCCCCTTCTTGAACCTGAGACCTGGTCCTACTTATTTGCTGTTGTACACAGGTCTTTGAGTATTCAGAGTGCTGTCCTTGTCTTCTGACATGTCAGGAGACATTCTTTTAATTTCCAAGGCTCTCAGTACTGTTCATTCTGATAGACAATCACAGTGCAATGAATCATTTGCTTTCTGTGGCTTTCTTTGTCATCACATAAATTGCAAAGCTGTGGTTTAATACACATTCTCCTATTTTGCTGATGCAGCAGACAGGAGGATTTAGAACATGTCAGACGTTCATCACAGCATTACCTGTCAGATAAGTTTTCCTGCCAAGACACACAAAAAGTGCCATGTGTTGCCTTATTTGGATGAAGTTAAACTGAAGTTTTTACTAGACTACTTTCACGCATATTCCAAACTCTTCAAATAAATCTGTTTCAACCTTGATAAAATGGCAGAAGTGGATGACAAGCAGGTTTCAGCTACATTGAAATGTGCATTCAGATACTGAAGCTTAAAATGTGCACTGCCAATAATTCTGCACACTTATATGATCACATAAAAAATGTGAAGCCATTGAAAACATGTCTGTGATGGGTGGGAGCAAGAGGTAAAATTCTCTGTTGATGGAATTTATTATGTATATCTTTGCTCTCCTGGAAAAAATTGGCAACTTTCACTTGATTTCTTCTTCACTCTTTGAAAAAGTTGTTTTCCTCTGAGCTTTGCATGTTTCATATAAGTATTTCTAGAATTAATTCAATGTGTTAGGACTTTTATACTTGGAAAAAGCTAAAATGAAGGTAATTGCTCTGAGAATTTGGGGTTTTGGTTTGGGTTTATTTTCAGATTGCAAAGCAATCTCCAGAGGTATTTAGCACTTTGACCTGTGTGTGACTGCAGTTTATTTAAGACACTACTCTAACTGCAACATTTTCTATACAGTCACAATATTGTTTTAAATTCCAAGTGCTTGCCAGTAGCTTGATTATCAATTCTAATAATTTTTCTAGAAATTCAAGCTAGCCTGACTGTTCTTTATTTCTCTGACTCAATTGTTTCTGCCTTTTCAAGAGACTTTCTGCATGAACTAGGTAACTTGTTCAAATTCACTGACACTGAAGCATGATCATATCTGTGCTGGCTTCTCTCCTGAGAGGTGGGAAGTGGAATTGCAAATGCAAGGATGTATCTGCAAGAAGAGAAACCAAGCCCGGAAGGTACAGGATTATGAGTGAGCTCCCATCTCTGCAAACAATCCTGGTTATTCATGGTTATTCTAGATATAGCGTGGGGACCTACACTGACTGCTTTCTGCAAAGGAAATTTTCCTGACGAAACTAGCCCAGCGTCATATTCATTCGAGTTAACTTCTATAAATAAAGGTAATGTGTGAGAAAACATCCAAGTCAATGTCCAGATGGCAGTACAGAAGTAGGACTAAAGGTCCTGCCTTGAGGATGGGCTGGCACAGCTGCAGAAGAGTGAGCCAGACATCAAAACAGAATTTGTAACTTATGGGCAAGAGAGTAAGAAGGAAGGAAGAAGTGCCCAAATCCTTCACCAAGGACAAGAGGACTCTTTCAATTCACAAAAGCTCAATGATGATCCTTACTGACTTTAAAACTGCCAATGCCAGAGCCAGTTGTCTAGATCTATAACAGGGATTTTGTGAGATCCTGTTTGTCTGGAAAAGCTTCTGCCATGTAGGAAGCATTAAAAGTGCATTTACCTTCATGTAACCTGGATGCTCTGTTGATGCTATTAATACAGCAATCATCTTGTCATAGCCCTCAGGACAAAAGCAGAGGTTTTCCATCACACAATGATAATACTCAAATAGGAATGTTCAAAATACAAGAAAACCTCAGCGATGTCAAATGGTCAATCTTCCAGAGCCCTACATATATTTATTTCTTGACTATAAAACTTTTGAATGTAAGAAATTGTACTGGAGCACACAAAGTCTTTTATTCTAGGCTAATTGCTTCCTAATTATTCAGTTTCTATACTTAATGAAACAGAGGGTGGATGCTGTCTTGCATGTGAGCTGGTGCCCAAACCATGTCCAAAGGCAGAGGAGGGCCTTCAGATTGCCAACCAGGATTTACAACAATGTCCATCTGTTACGGGCTAAATGGAAAACTGGAATCAAAAACAGTCCCAAAGCCCTGCTATCATTCTTCAGATTTTCTTGTACAAAGTGTTTAATACAGCCCTGTTTTCAGAGAAACTCCTAATTAAGAGTACAAGAATGGCTACTTCATTTTGCACAGGTGATCAGAACTAATTAAGGATCTGACCCAAAATCTGGGTAAACAGAATGGAACGCAGCTCTCTGTCGCTGTGTACAAGGCCATCCTTCCTTCCCCAGGCTTCAGTGGCTTTGGCTCTGGCACCCAGAGCAGTGCTGCAGATTCAGAGGAGGTACCCCAGGTGAGCGCAGCTAGCAGGGCTGGCACAGCAATTCTCACAGACAAACGCGATGCACCCCGCTGGGATGGAGACAAAGAGAAAGCTGAGGAAGGTCTAAGGCCTCTTAGTGTCCTCATCCCTGAACGAATTCAGCACATACTTCACAACACTTTGGGTCCAGCATCTCCACAGGGCCCATGCCCCAGGTCTGTGTGGCCTCCTGCAAAGGAATGGGTTATAGATCATACTCATGGGTCTGAGGCATGGGAGCCAAGTTAATTATAACTTAGCAGTCCGAGTAAGGTTCAGAAGCATAAAAATCCTTGTATTTGCTTTTCTCTGCACAATTCCTCATCTTTAAAACTGGGATAATGCTGACCTTTCTCACACAGGGGTTAAGAGAAACCCATTAATGTTTGTGCAGAGAAATGAAAGCTAGGAGGTTAAGTGGTTGTTGCCCATGCCAATAATTCATAACATTTGGCATAAAATTAGAGTTCACAGTGACCTTTCCTTTTCTAAAATATTTTTTTGAGCCAGAGTCTGGTATCTCTTCTAAATCCAGAATACACACATCCATAACAGCATATCTGTTGTAGGTTTGCAGTGGTAAGAACTAATCAGAACATTTTGCACTCGTTTTAATATTAACAACTCTTACTCTTAATCAGATATCAAAGTTCATGCAAATCCTTCCAGGCAAATAAATACTTTTTATTACTAGCATGAAACTGATGATAAATTAATTGTCCTTCATTTCCATAAACGTATCCAACACTAGAATGTCTTTCCTAGGTAATGTAATTACCTATTAATTATTTTCTTGTCTTCCTGAAAATGAGTCTGAGAGAGAGAGAGTGAAACAGAGAATGAAGGAATGTAGGAAAAAAACCTTCTTTTGCATGAGTGTACGCCTTTACATAGGGCTTCACTAATGATTTCTGCATCAACTACACATTTTCAGGTTCATCAGAGTAATTATGATTCCTGGCTCCAACTCCTGTCATAAATGAATCCTGGTTTTTATATATGCTTTTGTAGAGAAAATTATGTCTAGTATCAAAGTCATTGGATTCCTGGGTTACTTGAAAACACTTGGTACCTACATATATATGCTTACACAGCTTTTCCAAATACTGTCTTTTTTTTTTTTTTTTGCAGAAATCAGGGCAGGGAAAGATCATTGAAACTTCTGTGAAAAGGCTGTGATACCTGACTGTGTTCTTTAGTCATTGTCAGCATTCTCCCTCCCCTCTAAGAAGGAAGGAAGCAATTGCCTGTAGCTGTGAAAGTCATTGAACAGGCTGAGCTCTTCTGGCCCTTCTGAAAAATATCCAGAGACAGCCAAAAGTTCAAGACAAAAATAAAGACAGGGTGTAGCATGTTGACAGAGACAGGAGAGAGGATTGGGAGCAAAGCAGACGGTGACATTTCCTCTCTCTTTCTTTTGCTACAACCAGTTCTAGGGAACTGAGATGGAAGTGAAGTGCCATCTTCGGCTGTCTCTCTCCCTGCAGCCAGTTCTAGCATGAGCTTTGATGCAGCTTTATTCAGGGGAGGTGACAAACCACTGAAAATTATAGAAGATCAGAAGTCCTGAATGGAGAAAAGGCCCCAGTTGTGCTCGTGGTTCCACAGGGCTCTGGTATGCAGGGATGTGCTCTGTGCTCTGGCAACTTTACAAGGGTTGCAGGGTGCCTGCATATGAGGAAACCCTACAAGGGTTTCCAGCCTGGAAGCTCTGCAAATGCACGTGCACTAGAGGAAGGGTGTTCATACACACCAGATGGCTACCACTGTGGGATCATTCCTGTTTCTACATGTGGATATATGACTAACAATGCCAAAAAATGTGTTGAAACATATACTGAGTCCCAGAAACTTCTCACTGGTGCTCATAAAAATCTTTCATGGGCAGTAGAATCCATCTGAAATCTCTGTATATTCGCTCTTAGATGAAAGTAGGCAAATGGAATGTTAATTAAATTGCACAAGTGACTACACTGGAAACCAGAGCTGCAGGTGGTTAACAGTATCAACAGCTACCTGCTACCAATACAGCTTCTACCCATGGAGAACATCTATAACCACCAGAAAGTCTCTTTCCTTTTTGTCTTTATTTGAAACTTGAGGCTGTGTCTCTACTATTAAATTCAACAGTGGCAGGGAGCATTTGTGGGTAGTGGAAGTCATTGTCTCTACTGCTAAATTGCCAGAATGGCCCCCAGTGTGGCCGTGCTCAGGGCTGGAAACACAGACCAGAAGGTAGATCAGGCCCATTCCCAACAGGAACCTTGGATGTCACTACCCTGATTTGACTGTTCATAGAGTTTAATAATATGAACCTAAATCTATCCCATGCACACCAGTTTGACACCAGCAAGAGATTCCCAGGGCCTGGAGAGGGATCACAGGTCAGCAGGAGAGCACCTGGAGGGCAGCACAAAGGAATTCTGGCTACTCCAACCAGAAACTTGGCTTCGTTGAGAGCCCAACTTAAATGGCTGTACCACACACCCTCAGCATAGGGAATAAAGAAGAGGAGTTAGAAGTGTTCACATGCCTGTAGGGCTGTGATCTTATGGGCATCACAGAGATGTAGTGGGATGGCTCCTGTGACTGGAGTTTTGGAGTGGAAGGATGCAAGCTCTTTGGGAAGGACATGCAGGGACACATGGAGGGGATGACATCCTCTGTATCAATGACCAGCTGGAGTGCACGGAGCTCCACCTGGGGATGGATGAGGAGATCACTGAGACCTCACAGATCAGGGCTGAAGGGAGGGCAGGGACAGGTGACATTAAAATGTGGATCTACTGCAGGTCACCCCACCAGGAAGACTGAGGGGATGAGGCCCTGTACAGACAGATGGGAGTGGCCACACATTCCCAAGCCCTGGTCCTCGTGGAGAACTTCAACCACACCACAACCTGATGGAAGGACAACACAGCAGGGCATAAGCAACCCAGGGGAGTCCTGGGAAGTCTTGATGACAACTTCCTTCTCCAAGTGATAGAGGAGCCATGAGGAGAGGTGCTATGCTGGACCTTGGTCTCACTAAAAAGGAGGGGCTGATGGGGAATGTGAAGCTCAAGGTCAGCCTTGTCTGCAGTGACCATGAAATGGTGGAGGTCAGGATCCTCACGGCAGTGAGGAGGGTGCACACTGAGCTCACTGCTCTGGGCCTCAGGCAAAGCTCAGGCTTTGCCCTCTACAGGGATCTCCTTGGTAGAATACCATGGGATAGAGCCTTGGAGGGAAGAGGAGGCCCAAGAAATATGGTTAATATTCAGAGATTGCCTCCTTCTGTGTCTAAGGGGGCCTACAAGAAAGTTGGAGAGCAACTTTGACAAGGGCATGTAGAGATAGGACAGGAGGGGATGAATTTAAACTGAAAGAGGGTAGGTTAAATTAGATATTAGGAAGAAATCCTTTCCTGTGAGAGTAGCAAGACACTAGTACAAGTTGCTCAGAGAAGTTGTGGATGTCCATTCCTGAAGGTATTCCAGGCCAGGTTGGACAGGCTCTGAGCAGCTTGGTCTAGTGGAAGATGTCCCTGCCCATGGCAGGGGGATTGGAACAAGATGATCTTTAAGTTCCCTTCTAACCCAAACCATTCTATGATTCTATTAATGTTGGTTTTTCCATACTCCAATGCTAGAGAGCAATCCAGGTGTATTTAACTTCTTAGAATAGATGTAGCTTAAACTTTTGGGGGATGAAATGATAACAACAAAAGAGATCAAGAATTTGTTTTACATAATATGTCAGCAGAGTATGTTGTGCATGATCTTAAAATATAACGTGCACTTCAGTGCTGGCAATTATATATCTCATTGTAGAAATCTCACTTTCATAATTAATGCTTCATTTTCTACTGGGAAATATAATTCGTGAATGGAATGGAAAAACCTTAATGAATCAATGTCAGTGTTCAAATGCTTGAAAAGCCTGTGGCAGAAATTAGAGTTGTATAAATGATACAAGCAGGTAATCCTATCACAACCTAACAAGACCCTGTTTAACTTCAAGGCTGAGGTAACTGATACTCAGTCTTTCAGTATAAACCACATTTGTTTAAAATCCCTTTTCACATACTGATTTGATGAAACTAATTCTACCTGTGCAGTGATTAATTTCCTAATGTAAAACTAGCACCCAGCAGGAAAAAAAAATCTTAAATCTTCAAAGGAGTTAGAATGTTTATTCTCTTGACCAGTATGCTAAAAGATGCTAAATATGGTTCATATCCTGCTAAGAAGTGGGAGATCATTAAGCTAATCCTGCTCTTTATAGAGGTCTGTCCATCACGGGTGAGCAGTCATCCTGTGCTTCATGCGGTGCTTGTGTTCAGCTGTTTAAGTGTTAAGGAGTCATAGCAAAAGTTTATCAACGGCAAAACATATGGGCACTCAGAGAAGCTACCTTGAGGCAGCCTGAAGCCTGACAGTGTGCAATCTGCCCCTGTGTATCTCCTGGCAATGGACTTTCCTGTGAGATGTGAGATTGTTTAGCTGTGTCTGAGGGGTGACACTGGACAGTACCCTGCATGTGACACAGAAGTGGTGAATCCATGGAGGATGGAAGCACAAGAGGAGAAATTAAAATCTGGCTAAGCCACCTCACTGAGTCATTGTTGATTTCAAAACTAATGTAAGATGTCTTCCACTGAGTTGTACACACTGCTGAAGAAAAGTGAGACAAGTTGGAAAACTTAATTGGAGAAGTGTTCTGGTAGGTAGAATTTTTATTGCAAGGCACACCCAGATCACTGAAGATGTTGGCACCTAGGTGTTTGCTTTGGGATAATGAAAAATATGTCAGCTTAAGCACAAAACAGGAGCTGAGGGGTTTGCTAAGCATTCAGATATCATCAGTTTGTGTTTTATTTGTTAAATAAAATTTCAGGAGCTTTGTGGCTTAAGAAAACCTCAGTCATTTTAGACATCTTAAAGGAATTCTGGTTCATTCCTCACTTGCTGAGTTACATTTTTCCCCCTCTTAGTGTCCCGCCTGATTTGCCATGATGTGGGCTGGCTTTTGACATGCACTTATATGGACTTGAAGAACCTGATCTTCTACCAAGTCAAAGGCAAACCTTTGAATTACTTTAGTGAAGCTGAGCCTCAGTCGTCATCTGAAGTGAAAGTCCCTGTCCACTGCAAGCATGGGAAGACATGAGAATGAAAACTTGATTGAATGTCTCTGTTTCTGTCATGAAAGTAACATCTGAGTGTTCAGCTCTGTATTTTATCTGACATGAAGAAAAATATATTAGTATTGTTGAAGTTCATCCCTCAAGGTTTGCTTATTATCAAAATACCATTCCATGTGAAAAGTTTGGAAGTAATTAGAAATCTCCTTAATTTTCAATCTTTGCTCTTAAGAAAGAGTGTCCTTGCTTTCTGAAACACAAGAGGAAAAAATGGTTTAACCTTTTTCATTCCAAATTAGGAAATTTGAAGGAAAAAACGAATTTTCCAAAAATGTTGAACTCAATGCTTTTTATCTCCATCAAATCTTTCTTTAAAATGACTGCCCTCCATTTTTCTGTAAAACTTTGTGTCTCACAAGCAAAACATATGATTAATCTCACTATGAGTGAACCTTTCATCCCCAAATAACCAGCGCTGTTTCTTGTAGGGATGGGGTTTCCTTTGGTCCAGAAGGAAGAAGTTAAGGTGTATTAACACAGGTCATAAAGGCACTTCTTTCCCAGAGTATGTACTAATGAGGCAGCTGCTCCAGCTTGATTAGAAGTACAGTCATTACCTCACACATTTCCCTTTCAGAAGTGTTATTTTTAATTGGAAGCGGCACTTGCAAATCCCCTCATCCAGTTCATTATGAAAGAGCATTGTCACGGAGTAGGTGACAGCGTGATGCATTAGCAGGGCTTTGTGTGTGCTCTCACCCTGTGCCAGCTCCGCGAGTTCCCCGCCGGTGGAGCAGACAGTTCACTGAACACCCCCGGCTGCTCGGTCGAAAGGGTAAGGTGTGTAAATGATGAGCACAAGGACCCTTATGTGTCACATCAGCACTGACCCCTTTGCAGGAAAACTGATTATCGCTCTTGACATGCTCTTGAGGGTGGTACCTGCCTCCGGCTGCTGATTCTGTGTTGAAGAGGAAAGAGGAAGCTGATGGGAGGGATTAGAGGAGAGTCGATGAACAGCTCCTGAAATGGGACCCGGTCTGCACTCCTCCTACTGCAGATACAGACACTGATTGTGTTTGTGCTCTCACAAAGGGGAGTTTTGTCCTGTGTGAGATTCCCAGCCCCTGCGTACGTCAGTTTTGTGGCGAAGGCACACAGAGCTTTCTGTTGTGGGAGGAATGCATGAGGCTGTCTCTGCGGTGCGCGTTCCGTGGGTGAGCAGGCAGGACGGCCAGGTGAAATCAATGCAGACAGTGTCCTGAAGATAGGAACCTTGCTTTTGCTACTCAGTCTTGAAAGAAATGCTTTGAACTCTGAAGAAATCCTTTGGTGACAGTCAGTGGTCCAGCACCTGGGAGCTCAGTTTTGCATTTTGCAGTCAGGCATTCATGAAATTTGTTTTCTAGGTCTGCCTCCTATTACCCAGCACTGTCAGCCTTTCTGGACTGTCACTTAAATGTGCAGAGTTGTCGTTCACTTTAATGATTTCAAATTTGAGCTTTCAACCCCTTAAAAGGAGATATGTCAGCCTCAAAAGCATCTCCAGAAAAGGTTATACTGCAAAGCACTGAATCCCACAGTCATACTGAATTCTACTTGCCTTCCTTATAACTCCAGCAAGTTTTCTTTAAAAACTAGAGTATCTCTAAAATCACTTACCTCCTCCTCTTTACAACTAAATATCCTGATTTTTGTAACCAACCAATTTCTAACACTGTCCTTTTCTGTGACTTTAAAAATTGTTTGCCTTTTTTCAAATTAATATTCATGCCTTTTTAAAAATTATTGGTTTTATATTTATATTTATCCTTTTCTTTGTTTTTTTCCTATGCCCTTTGGAAGGCTGCTATCCTTACTCCTCCATTTAAGGTAGGATCCAGAACCCACTAAGTCAGTGGAAAGTTCAGCAAATATTGAATTAAAACCTTAGAATCTTCTTGAAAGCTCATCTATCTAGAGACACCCCTAGCAGAGAGATAAGATAGAACCCTGCATTTTTTCTGAAAATTTTACAAAACTTACAGGCAGATACAGAGGTATATATGTTATTGATGTGATTTTATGTATTTTATCAACTGTGATAAAATATATTCATCAACGTCTGTTCTTGTTATTCTTTTTCACATAGCTATGGCACATTCAGAACATAAATACCTTCATTATTTTAAGAAACTGCAAACTGTCTATTATACTGAATGCCAAAAAAACCCAATTAAAAATAGATAACCTTAGAAAAAATGTTAACTCCAGAAGACTTCTTTCTCTAAAACTAGGACCTGGGATGAATCTTCTCTTTGGAGAATTTGATCTTTTCATCTGAGTGTGAAGAGATGATTTATTTTTTCACAGACTTCTGATTAGACTAGGGTCAATATCTGTTTGAGATTATAGAATTTCTATATATAGCTGTTCATACACAAATAACTACTTGAGTGGCAGGTTGTAAAATTCATTTTACAGCTAATGGACATTAGCTTACATTTCACTACTGAGACAGAGGTATCCCATTCCATGACAGATGTCCTACCTGGCTTCCTCCTTCCCATTCAAGCACATCCCATGTACTGTCAATCCCATGAATCTGCCTCAGAGACCTTACAGCATTTGAAATATCTAAGTGCAGGTTAGGTGGAATACCCTAGAATTCTGAAAATAGTACCAGGCCTTTACTTTTAAGAAAAGTAGAGCACTGAGTGGAAGAGGAGCTGGGTCTGGATCACAAGTGATAGGACTCAGCTGGCAAATTATTACTTTCTTGTCATGTCTTAGGTGACTGGAATGTCTTCTCCATCCATTCATTGCCACAGAATGGCATAGCTCTCCCACAGGTCCTCAGGAGGCTGTGTTTAGAGACCTTCTATTTCGGTATCTAAAATAACCAGATAAGGTCTGAGTGGGTTCCACAGGTTCCTAACAAGTTACTGGATGGGTGCATTTAAGCAAATTAGTCTGCCTTTTAGGTTTAAAGATCTCAGTTCAGAGCTGAGTCTCATCACTTGGTGCTCCCTAGCTTTCAGAAAGCTAAAACATAAGGAAATTAATTCCTGCTGTTGTGGTATATTTCTATTCTGGAAATATTACAAAAAAGGTATCAAAATAGTAATAATTACCTTTGTTCTGGCTTCAAGGTGACTGAAGATGAAATCCTTACCCGCAAGCCAATTTCTGTCAGATCACTCCTAACAGAGGAGCCTACACCACTATAGAGACCTTTCATGTACCAAAATTAGATGAGATGAGCCCAGTCTCACAGGTCTATTAAAAACTCCTGCCTACTTGAGAAGTATCCCAATTACCACTTGGAAGCATTGTGCATGCTCTGTGTCTAATAAATACACAACAGTAGAACAGAGCACAAATACTGCTCACAGTCTAGTTTTGCTAAATTATTTTAATTACATTTTCAAACATATATACTGGGAAGTGAATGTCTGCCAATTGATGGTTCAATTGTGCTTCTAAAATTTTCATGCAGTCCTGGTGTGTCCCTAATCAGTATTCCTTACCCAGCACCTTTTCTTTATGACCTAAAAATATTAAAACTCCTTTTCATAACTAATGGTCTTGTTTAGGTGTGGTTTAAAAGAGTCATTCTTCACCCAGGACCTAATCTCTTCCAAGCACTGTGTTATTTTTTGATGTCATCTGTGTAGTACTGGTGTGCAAGTCTTTGCTCAGTCTGAGTCATTTCTCCATTACTCATTGAAAATAAATATTAGAAGGGACTTGAGGAATGTAATGATCCTTCTAGGATCCCAGAAATACAGACAATGTAGAGCCATGTTAATTCCTGAAAGTTTTAATATTTTTGGTTCATTATTCTCAAACAACTGACACTTTTCTCTGGAGAAAGGGGTGGCAATTTGTGGTCAGGAATGAAAAAAGAAATCTAAGACCAATATTTACTTGTACTTACCCAGAGGGCAATATTATCCCCCAGCAGCAAGTCCTGGTCTGAACATAGACCACACTGGATCTAGAATGTGGCTTCAATCAGCTGCAATTATAGATGGCCTTTGGCAGATTTCCCCAAAAATGTGTCCAGGTAAGGTGGGCTTAACTTTGGAGTAATTGTGTATATGAGATCAGTAGAATGGGTCTCTGAAAATTTGATAGGACTCTGTAGGGTTTAAGAAGGAAGGGAAACTTCCTTCTCCCAGGAATACTTGGCTGTTTGAGTGTACATGAGCCCACCAGCAAGGGCAGGCATTGTTGTAATCCCAGTTCTTGAACCAACATTCCTACAGGGAGCCCAGAATTTTGTAACTGCCATAAAAACTCTGTCATGAAAGATTTTGGATTGCCTGCTGGTGGGAGCAATTTATTTTATGCAGTTGAGTCCAACTATTTAAGGAAGCTTCAAAACTTGTCCTAAAAGGAACCTTTTAGCCAAGTACAATAGTAATTCTTTGCCATTCTTGTTACTCTGTTCTGTCGCACATTGTGGGTACCGAGGTCCCTCATTTCTGAAGGAAATGGCAAATTCCTTTGAATATCCTGTACCATATTTGACAACCTGAAGAATGCAATTGGGCTTATTAGTGAATAAATCCATGGGCAGTAACTCTAGAAAGCATTTTATGCTATACTGACTCTGCCAGAGACCCACAGCCTGGTAAAAAGATCTGTTGATAATTAAAACCAAACGAACTGTTCATTTTCACCCAACTTGTACTGGGGTGCTTGAAAAAGCCTAGTTCTTATCCATGTGTGCAAGAAAGAGATTTCTGAAATGTGTTTTTTTTCTTTTCATTAATTGTGTTTTCTTAAAGTTGATGCGAAAGCTGATGGAAAACTCTGAAATACCCTGTAAATCAGGACTTGATCTTCTTCTAGCTGTGGCCCAGACCCAGTTCATTTCAGCAGAAAAAAGGTTTAGTCTCTCTCATAGGTTGTTGACTCACAACATGAAGGTACCAATTGATACTCATTGACTAGGAAGGTAATTTAGAGAACTAATTTTGACCTGACACCTAATCCTGGTGATCGATGCTTGTAAAACCTAGTTAATCTATCGATTTAAAAAATATTTTCTGAGAAGTTTCTCAACTCTCTCACCCACCAGCAAAGACAGATTATCTAGGGGTTAGTAAACAAGCACAGATTTCAGTGGAGAAATTCCTTAGTGAATTTTTGCTGGAGGAAAATTTGTTATCTTCACAGCTGCCATAGGAATTAATGTACTTTTTATGAAAGAAAAAATCTATTTCAAAATATCACTAAAGCCAGGCATAGTTGAGCACATTTTTCTACTTTGTTCTGGGGAATTACAGCTTCACCTGCTTCATACCAAAAAAGACACCCTGCAATAAAGACAGGTGTTTCTTTTCAGTAAGAATTCTATGCAAAGAGGGTAAAATGCTTATTGACAGAGGGAACACACTTCTTCAGTCAGGGTGTGGTTGGTAACATCCATTTTGTCTCAGTCATACTATACAGGAATTCATCAGACTTCAATAATTCCCTTGAACCACTCATTTATTTCAACCAAAATATAACTTCAAGTGCTAAAATATTTTTTTATACTACAAAATCTTAACTGGTTTGGTGATCCCTCCTTAAGCCCCTTCATGGTGTAGCTCAAGGTTGTCTTTAGTGGGTTAAACACAGTTCTTCCCTTTCTTTAGCATCACTCAATGCAATCAACTCTACCATTTAAACAAGAATGGCCATGAAGCTGCAGAGATATTTCCTCAATCATTTAGTGATAATTAATCTCAGAGGCATGTATTGCACCTCTAGAATATTTGAGAACAGACTAGCTATAGTTATTTAACATTGTAGCCAGACAACCGAAACATATATCCTTCTGTCTCTTTGGAACATTTTCCTCTAATCATTAGTTTAAAGGTTTATTATTAATAATTTATGATATTCCCAAGATCAAACCTAACTCCCCATTGATGCTATATCTCATCACCACCACATCCAACCCTGTATCGATGGGGATTTCGGGGTGGAAGATCAGAGGGACCTAGAGAGAGAAAGAGAGAGATCCTATGTACTCGTAGATACATAGATAGATACAAAAATATGTGCATTTGTTTGTCTGCAGAAGTGAATACACCTACACCTACATACACAAGTATTCATTTAAAAAAAAATTAAATTTCTAAAAGAACTGCCTTCTTTAAATGTTTAAATAAATAATGCTATCTGTGAACAACGGTACCAGTTTTTAATGATTCTCTTAACTACTACTAAATGTAACTGAAGGCATGTGAACACACAAAGGCCATTATTACTGCATCTGAACATCTGTTGTTGCACCAGCTTTTGGGTATCATTAGTTTTTGACTTAGAGATTGCAAAACATTTCATTACTTTTAATGGCTCATCAAAATTATAGGCAATTGTTGTAGCCATATCTGCACTCCCAGGAGTCTAAGCACACCATGGTTTACATAGTCATCAAGGTAACAGAGTACTACAAAACTTCTGAAGGAGAATCGGGTTGATTTCCTTATACCTGAAGAGTTCTTTCCATGTGGAGAAGAACAGCATGGAAGAAAGATGTTTTAAGTCTATCTCCTTTGACCAGGTTATTTAATTCATCACCCTTTTAGGCTCTGTTGTAAATTAGATGTATTTAACAATGACAAAATTATCTTCATTAATTTGATTTTCCCAAATTCAACTTGGCCTCTGAACTGTTAATGAAATCTAAGAAACATACAAAATTTGCACAAACCTACCTCAAGTAAGGCTCAGCTTACACAAATATAATGGTGCTGGCCTTGTGAAACTAAGGCTTACAGTGCTTACAGAAGGCTTGAACAGAACATCCTCAGTACTGTGGATGTGATACTGGCATATCACATCTACAGCCATAAATCATGAATTTCAACAAGGCCAAGTGCAAGGTCCTGCACCTGGGTTGGGGCAATCCCAAGTACAAGCACAGGGTGGGCAGAGAAGGGGTTGAGAGCAGCCCTGGGGAGAAGCACTTGAGAGTGTTGGTAGATGAAAAGCTGAACGTGAGCCAGCAGTGTGCCCAGGTGGCCAAGAAAGCCAATGGCATCCTGGCCTGTATCAGGCACAGTGTGGCCAGCAGGACCAGGGCAGTGGTTGTCCCCCTGTGCTGGGCACTGGTGAGGCCACAACTCGAGGGCTGTGTCCCGTTCTGGGCCCCTCATGGCAAGAAAGATGTTGAGCTACTGGAGCGTGTCCAGAGAAGGGCAATGGAATTCGACCTCTTTTCCCAAGTAACCAGTGATAGGACAAGGGGAAATGGCCTCAGGTTGCACTCAGGGAGGTTTAGATTGGATATTAGGAAAAGTCTGTTCATGGAAGTAATGTCAGTCATCGGAACAGGTTGCCCAGGGAAGTGGTGGAATCACCATCCCTGGAAGTGTTCAAAAAACCATGTGGATGTTGCACACAGGGACATAGTTTGGTTAATGGTTGGGGTTGTTTATCTTTTCCAACCTTAACAATTCTATGTTTCTGAGATTCTGGGTGAGCTCCAAGCAATAGGAATATGTTTTGCATTATTGGGTCTAACATGCGGCCTCCGCGTCAGGCTGTGAAATCATATAAGGCATCCATCCATTATTTCTTGAATTTCAAAGTGGAATAAAAGCACAGAGATAAATCATAACTACGCCTCAAGGCAAAAGTGGAGCATAGAGCTCACATGGAGCATAGAGGCGACATCGACTGAGTGCTCTGCAGCTGCACTTGAGCTGGTCTGCACCATTCAGGACTGGGACTCTCACTCAGGGGTTGCCCACAAAACCAAAATGTGCATACATCATCTTCTCTACATTTGATTAATTTCTGTGGTTTTTCTCTATACCCCTTATGTTTGCTAATTTTCTCTCCCCCATCCTCAGTGCCAGCAGCATGACAGCATCTCTCCCTGTCATTGTGTGCCATGTAGGCTCCTCACCTGGCTCACTCCTCTGTCTATCCACAGCATTTCTGATTGAGGAAATTGTGTTATGTCTGTTTCTGTTATTTTCAGAGAAACAAGATTTTAAAGATTTCTCTATGAACAATTAAGTTATACTGACAACAAGATGAATATCTGTAGTGGACTTGTTTTCTCAAAAAGAAAAAAAATATATTTAAGACTTCTGAAAATGGTAAACAGTTCAAATGGAACGGGGTAACCCAAACCCAGTGCTACAACTGTCTGTAGGAAACCCTGAGATATTCTAAGTCTCCTGACATAAGGCTACTTGAACACCACATGGAAAGAAAATGGGCTAATGTCTTATATCCTAATTTAGTCTGGGGCTTTTTGGCAATTCTCCCTCTTCCTCTCTGTAAGGTCTAAAAGAGAATCAGTTTATCATAGAATGATAGAACATAAAATGGTTTGGGTTGGAAGGGACCTTAAAGATAATTTAATTCCAACCACCCTGCTGGGAACAGGGAAACCTTCCACTAGACGCTGTTGCTCTGAGCTCCATCAACCTGGCCCTAAGCACTTGCAGGGATGGGCATCTACAACTTCTGTCACTTCATGCCCTTTAAAATCATGGCTCTTCTGAATGCTCGTGGCTATATTTTGCTTTTGCTGCTTGGTTTACTGTTGTACCAGACAGGCTCCTGTGCCTGTGATATGTCCTGGGCGGGGCTTCTTTGCCTTCCTGCAAATTAGGGTTGAAAGGACTGTGACTGTGGTGGAGATTATGCTGGGATAGTTAATTTTCTTCATAGTAGTTAATGTGGGGTTGTGTTCTGGATTTGTGCTGGAAACAGAGTTGATTATATACTCTTAAGAAATAATAAGAAATAATAAGTAATAAGAAACTCTGCGGAGACGCAGCCGGAACAGCTGACCCCAACTGACCCAAGGGATGTTCCACACAATATGGTTTTGTGCTTAGCATGCAAAACTGGGGAAGAAGGAAGAGGGGGACATTCAGAGTGATGGTGTGTGTCTTCCAAAGTAACCATTAAGTGTGAGGGAGCTCTGCTGTCCTGTAGATGGCTGAACACCTGCCTGTCCGTGGGAAGTGGTGAATGAATTCCTTTGTTTCTCTTGTGTGCAGAGCTTTTACTTTACCTATTAAACTGCCTTTATATCAACCCACAAGCTTTTGCACTCTTACCTTTCTGATTGTCTCCCCTATCCCACCATGAGTCAGGGGTAGTGAGTTAATGGTGGTGTGAGGCTAAGTTGCCATCTTATGTTAAACCATGACACTGAATTTGCATGCACTTATGAACTACTGGGGGAGAGAGATCTCTGAAGAAATCCTTTTGTTTTTGTCTGTCAGTTGCTGTGTTGCCTGTCAGAAAATCAGCACATGTTGAACTAGACTGAGGTTTACCATTGCTAAGCTGCAGTAGTTAAAGAGGACTTTGGTGTTTCTCACAACAGGAATTGGATTAAGTGAAAGTGTGGCACTCTTATTTCATGGCAGCTGATTTCTAGTAATGTAAGTAGTTCAAGAACAAATGCCTTCTTGGGAATACGGTGAAGGTTGGTGTACACTGTGCTAGGACTCAATGGAGAAAGTTAGTGAAAACTAACAGGGGCTGCTCATCAGAATTTCTTATCACTCACCTGGATCCCTTGGACCACAGTGAACCCAGTTCTGGGCCCCTCTAGTCCTGCTCATAGCCTTCATTACTCACTGCTTGTAAATATGAATCAGAAGTTCCTTTATTAAGACTGGAATAAGATAACCTTTATGTCTGGGGAATTGCCCACTTGAAACCAGAGCAGCAATTTTTCTGAAAGTTCCCCCTTCTGTGATTTTTTTCCTTACAACTCACGTACCCATGCCTCTAGGGTTGAGAAACATCTCCCATCTCACTTCTTCATGTCCTCTCCATGATCCTGCAGGTAAAACCACAGGATGGCCTGTGGTGTGTACCCCCTATATCCCCTCTTTTGATCAGGAGAACATTTACTGCTCATAGCTGAGATACAGGTCCGTACAGGTGGGGAGTAGGACATATCCTGCTTGAATTCCTGCGCCTTCCAGGACAGTTTCTTCACAGATGAGGCATAATCACCTAGTGAGGAAGAGAGACTCTTCTTATTATTGAAGTTGGCCAGTCAATTAATCCACTGTTTGTTCCTCTCTGTTTTTCCAGATCATTACTGAGCTGGCATACGGGTGTGGTGAGCTCTGCACAAACTTCTGCCCCATGGGTCATGTACGCTTGACTTCATCTGGATCTTTAGATAGCTGCTTCTAAAGCAGTGGATGTGCCCACTGTCCCAGGCACTTGCCCACACTATCCCACACCTAACTATCCATCCAGTAGAGAGACACAGCCATATGAACATTTTGGTTTGAACATACCAAGAATATTCAAAATGTTCAAAAGCTATTGTAACCGGCCTGGAGGACAAGGAGAAGGTGAAAGAGCAGAGGAAAGTGTCCCCTGTTGTTTCCTCCATAGATCGGCTCTCCAAGGAGTACAAAATTGAATTATTAATAGCTCCTCAGAGATGGTTCCCAAAGCATGGAGATGATGGCAATGCTAAGTACAAATACCAAATTAGTCTCCTGACCAGTAATTTTATCATATCATAAGCCAGTGTTACACAGTGTGGGAAAATGATAACTTTAATCCGGCCCCCAGAGGTGATAAACAGCACAACAGGGAACACATACAACAAGCGAGGTGTTAGATAACACAACTCTAAAAACAAGCACAAAAACCCTGACAGCAAATAAATCAACACTGTGACCTGCAACTACCAAACTAATACAATAAAAGCTTATGACAAATCTGTTTTTACATGGTGTGATCAGATCTGTCATTACCTCTACCCTTCATGCTCCCCATCAGGCACTGACAAGGGCTGTTGTGGTTTAACCCAGCAGAAGTTAAACCCCACAGAGCTGCTCACTCAATTCCCCGCAGTGGGGTGGGGGAAAGAATTAGAAAAAAGGTAAAAGTCACAGTCTGAGATGAAGATAGTTAAGAGTACAGAAAAGAAAGGGAAAATAATATGACAAATGATAATAGAATATACAAAACAAGTCATGCACATGCAATTGCTCACCCGCTGACCGATGCACAGCCAGACCCTGAGCAGGGATCGGCCCCTCCCAGCCAGCTTCCCCCAGTGTTATTGTTCAGCACGATGCTGTATGGTGTGGGGTGTCCCTGTGGCAAGTTGGGATCAGCTGTCCTGACTGTGTCCCCTCCTATCTTGTACATTCCTAACCTCCTCCCTGGCAGGGCAGCATGAGAAGCTGAAAAGTCCTTGGCTTAGTGTAAGCACTGCTCACCAACATCTGAAACATCAGAGTGTTACCAACAATATTCTCATCCTAAATCTAAACCACAATATTGTACTAGCTACTTGGAAGAAAATTACCTATCCCAGATGGAACCTGTTCAGGAGGGATGCTAGTTTTTGGTTTTAATTCATCAAAATGGATCAACTTTCTGTTACTCTTAAATTCATTTACTAATTTCTCACTGCCTAGGGAGTGAGGCTGAATGGGTGCGCCAGAAGGAATAAAAGAATTTAAAGCTGAATCTCTTTTGACAAAATTTATCTTTAAAGATGAGCTACCCTTATGTATTTTGGTATTGTGTTTACTGACCTAGACATAAAATTCCCTAAGAAACTTTTCCCTTCTTCTACCATATCCAGTGCAGTCAGAGACACATGCAGGCACACGTATAAACAGGGCAATTTCTTACCAAAAGTGCTTAAAGAGAATCTGAGTATCTTACAGTCCACCATGCACTTATCTGCACAACCCTCTGTGAAACCACAGAGTGCTACTGTCTCTCCTTTCTCCCTCAATAGAAAGAAAGTGCCTACCCCACCAGAATATGCTGCAGGAACCAGCCTTGAGCCCTTTGTCTCTCTGTTGATCCACGAGGGCATCTCAAAAGCCACATTAAATTAGCTGCCTAATTTCTGAAGGGCTAAAATTGCATGAGATGACTCCCACTCACCGTTACTTGTATAAATTCATAGAGGAAGACTCCAAGGAACTCTGATTTCCTCTATTGTAGGTTAATGACTTAGCCACTAAATTACCTTCATTCTTTTTTTAGTCCCTGACCTTGGCTAACATCTCTGGCTATTAGCACATTATAAATATTAAACATTAGCAATAGTCTTTTTTTTTATTGAAAAAATCTATAGGCCTTCCAAGAGGTAGTTGACAGATAATAAAATCTGGGCTAAATCAACCTGTCCATGCCCTGCTTTTGGTAACAGAGTAAGGCAAACCTTCCTCCACAGACTCACAGGATCACAGAATGATTCAGGTTGCAAGGGATACTCTAGCCCAACCTGCTGCTCAAATCAGGGCCACCTGTGGGTCAGAAAAGATTCCTCACGGATTTATGTGGTTTGGCCTTGAAAACCTCCAAGAATGGAGACTTCATGGTTCTGCTCAGAAATTCTGGCCAGTAATAATCGCTGTTTCTTTACAGACAAAATCAATAAAGCTGTATCAGAAACAGCACAACTCACCAACTCCACTTGCATAATTATTTCAGTCCCCTCACTCCTCCCTGGTCCAGAAGTTCCACTGTCCCTCCCGTTTCCAGGGCAGAGCAGGGCGGCCTGGGCTGGGCTGTGGCTGATGCAGATGCTCAGGCTGGGTCTGGGGGCTCCTGGCACGTCCGGCTGCTGCCAGGCACTGCCTGTAATGCCCCAGGCCTTTCCCTCTGTCCCACTGAGCTCTAATTCAAACCTTTCTATTCTACTCAGCTCCCAATTTCTGCACAACCTTCGGAACATAATATCTTTCAGACCTCTAGCATCCTCCAAATTTGGTTTAAATTGGCTAGTAGTTTCCAAATTTAGGGAGAAGCCGAGAGACTGATAGATAGACTGCAGGAATACATAAAGGTTCATTTCCTTAGGAAACAAGTCTGAGAATCCAATTATTGTATGATTTCTGTACAAGACTCCAAAACCTTGAAGCTGAGAAAAATGAAGCAAGCAGAATGTTTCCTCAAACCAAGCAGACATTTAAAATTTTGGAATTAAAATGGCATTATTTCCATAGCAAATTAACTTCCCAGTGGCATGGAAGTTACATTAGTTTTTGCTGTTACATGAAGACATTAATCCTACTTTAAATGTCTGTAGGCTTTTTAATCCAGCATCTCTGGTGTGATTACAGAAATTAAGTTTGCAATGTAATACTCTAATGAGCAAAGTATGATTTGTGGGGAAAAGTAATATATTTTGTGAAAGTAACCGATACGTTGGGGACTAAATCAAACAAGCTTTCAGGGACATGAGTTTTTTGAGGTTTTTTTTCCAGGTGGTTCACCTAGTTTAACAGTGGCTGTGTGCCTCACACCTTTCTGCCTTAGGCTGAGTCATGTGTTAACACTCCAATAAAAATGGGGGTATTCCATAGAGAACAGAGATCATCCACCTTTTCCAGGTGTCAGGGCAGTTTTCATGAAATAATACATGGAATTTCAGAATTTTTTTCCCTCACAAACTATTACACAATTAAGGACTCCAATTAATACTCATGCCTTTCCTAATCATTAAGAGCCATTATGCTGAAAGATAGGAAAGGCATGTTGAAAGCAATGCAGCATTAAATGGTAAAAATACTGGAAGGAAAAGGATAAAATATGTACAGTCTTCTGTTCTCCAGGCTTTCCACTGATCTAATGATGCAAAGATCACTGCTGAGGACATTGTGAAATTACAGCAGTAATATTAAAGTTGAGTTGCAAATTACAGGTTTATTGAAGATATCGTGTGTTTAAAAAGAGGTCACACACTTTCCAGATTATTTGAGCTGAAGAACTAATTTGCCTATTCTGCAAAGGAAAAGGAAAAGGGGGAATTTTGAAGTGAACTTAAAAAAGAACTTAAAGAGAAAATGAAAAATTATGAGAATGATGATCATCTAAGTTATCTAAACAATTGAAAATGCTTTGACTATTTTCAAATATTGTGTTTCAGCTTTGATTCCTGTGTTTTACATCCCTAAGGAAACAAAAACTGTATTAACTAGCTTGAATTTTCAATAGCAGTCCTGAACCCTAAAGTGAGATTGTAAAAATCTCATGTAAAAAAACCAATGTAAAAAAAAAGTTTAAAAGAAAACATGTCAATATATATTTTTAAATAAAAAATTAGAATTAAGAAATAGAACAGTAACAAATATTTTTCACATTTTCAAGTAAAATGCATATGATTTTTTAGGTATTTGTAGTCAGCCCTAGGGTTTTATTAGGAGAAAGTCACTATTTCTGGATGATGTGATGACTGAGGGTCACCAGTCTTGTGTCGGGGACAATATTTTAGGTTGGCAAGCCAGGCTCCCTTCCAGAGAGGCAAAACAGCTGCCCGTGGTAAGGGTGGGAATTCAGTTGGGGTCTGTTCCTCAGTAGCTTTGGGTGGGAATGAAGCAAGCTGCTATGACCAGCTGGATGCTGTGAGTGCTGCCAGTGATTGCTCCCTGGCCAAATTACTGGGTGTGTCTGGACAGATATTCAGGCTACAATTGACAGATAATTGCCGCTTTCATTGGAAACCAGGGCAGCAGAAGGGAGTGATGCAATCCCAGGTTTTAGCCTGACTTGATGTTATGGCATGTAACAAATGGTCCATAACTGCTACATCCCCACTACCTAGGCAACTGAGGAAGGGTCAGGCCTCTCTTACACTCATTAAAGTGTCTTGCCTCTCCCTTACACCCATCCAGTCTACATTTTTCCTTCTTATTTGTCCTGATCTGAATTCCAGCTCATGTGTGCTGATCAACTCTTGACCCTTTGTGAGTGCCTATGGAGTTCTGAGGAAAGAGTGAAGATGTCATGAAGGACAATGAAGGCAAAAGATTGGGAAGAAGGCACAAGTGGGATCCCTTCTTGGCGGCCACGTCGGCTAAAGAAGGTCAGAGAATGTGACATTAGTTCTCAGGACGAGCTGGAGACTACAGAGACTCACAAAGTCAGTTTCTGGGCTGCTCCTCTGTTCGTTCTGCAGTCGGTGAAAATGAATCACCATCCTGCTGCTTCCTGATGCTCAATATACTCCTGTGTCCTCCAGTGATCTAGAACTCCTGCAATGGGCTGTTTGCTCCTGCTCCTGACAGACAAGGGCTTGTAGGTCTGTGTCCTGCCTTTGAACAGTAAATGTTAAGTAAAGGTGAATACATGTATGTAATAGTGGTTTCCCTCAGCTAAAACTGGAAGGAGCCATCTCATGGATGAAGCATCACTCCTCGGAGTGGAGTGACCAAAGGGCCTGGTTTCTGGCATGGGCTTTGGTGGCAGCAGCTCCCGTTGTTAGGACTGGCTGTTTGGGTCTTTCCTCTTTTCTTTTGTCAGTCCAGCCTCTTCTTTCCCTTTCCCCAAACTGCACTGTCTCACTCCCCAGGCAATCATCACAGAGTGCAGAGAAATAATCTAAGTTCTGAGGCTTCAATACACCTAAAAACCACTGTCTGCAAATCCAAACTTGCTGCAGACCCATAAGTGCCAGGTTTGAGGCAGCTGTTAGCTTCATCTCTAATAATGAACCTCTGAGAATATCTGAAATTCAGTATCTAAATGCAACAGAAATGCAGCAATTTATCCTGTTACACCAACTCACTCATCATTAGCAGAAGGATTTTGAACTTGGCAAAGGTAGCTAAATCACTTTCTCACTTAGGAAATATTTTTCCTAAATCACAGACCTTTTCCTTTGAAAGATGTTATCAGAGGTGCCAGCTCCAGGCACAGCTGAGGGGAGTAGCAGGTTGTCAGCATCTGGCAGGAGAGGTGCCTGCCTGTCTCCTCTGCTGTGAAGAGTTTGTAACATGGTGTTATATGAAGTCTCATATAACCAGCCACCTCTGTGGTGGCTTGGCCCTGGCTGGACACCAGGTGCCCAACAAGCTTCTCTGTCACTGCCCTCCTCAGCGGGACAGGGGAGAGTAAAGATAACTAAAGGTGGGTTGAGATAAGGATGGGGAGAGAACACTGAACAATAATACACTGTCACAACCCCCTTTGGACATCCCCCTCCTCCAGCATGGGGTCCCTCCTTGGCTGCGGGTGGATCTCTGCTCTCCCATGGATGTCCGTAGGCTGCAGGAGCACAGTTGCCTCGCCACGGGCTGCACCACGGGCTGCAGGGGAACTTCTGCTCTAGTGCCTGGAGCACCTCCTGCTTTTCCTGCTTCACTATCAAGATGTTTCTCTTATGCATTCTCACTGCACTCTTCAGTAGCAGTTGGGCAGTTTTTCCTCTGTTCTTAAATACATCATCCCAGAGGTGTTACCACCATCTCTCATGGGCTTGGCCTTGGCCAGCTGTGGGTCCATCTTGGAGCTGGCTGGCATTGGCTCTGTTGGACATGAGGGAATTTTCTGGCAGCTTCTCAGAGAATCCACCCCTGTAGCCCCCCTGCTACCAATGCAAACCCAATACATGATCAAATGGTTTGGATTTTAGTGTGAGAAAGAGGTTAATCTACCTCCCATAGGAATTGACTGGTAAGGTTTCTTATTATAAAAATAAGAGGTCTCCTCTGAAAGATCCCTTCATCTGGGTGTTTGTATAGATTAGAGCCAAATGAATGGAAAGAAAAAGCTGTTCATGCTACAGTGATACAGAAACTTTATAGGTGGGTGGAGCACAAAATAGCAGTAACAAAAAGAGAGGAGAAATTTTTCATCACATTTTATTTTTGCAGAGTGATTTCCTTATTCAAATACCCACAAGGTGTGCATATAAACACTCCTTTGCACTGACACTTTGAGGAATTGATAACCTTTCTTTTACAAGTTTAAATGTCTTGTCACAGCAATTTGAAAATTTAGTAGAGAAAATGACTCAATCACAGCATGTCTTACAGGATGTTTTCTGCTGCAGTGAACTCCAGACCATAGCATTCCTCTGTTACAAGTCTCAGCACAGCCTCTCAGATCCTGTTTTTTTATTGTTTGGTTACAGAGAAGCCACATGTGTCACATATGGTTGCAATCTGAAAGGAGGTATTTTAAAATGACATAATGAATTCCATGTTACTTAACAATGGTAAATTGGATTTGATACATTTATAAATGAAATGGATTATTTTATACTTGAAAGACTGAAAACTCAGCCTGACACATGAAATCCAAACCACACTTTGTCATCCTCACACAGAGAGGGTAGGATCAGTCTTCTCTCCATATCCTTGATTTGTACAGGAAGATATAGTGGGTCCCACATGTAGTAACAGAAACTGTGGTAGGTCACTGGGAAACACTCTTGAAGAAAAAGAGGTAAGAACTCACAAAAACTGATGTAAGAGGGAATGTCCTTCATTGTAGGGATTTATAAACAGTGTAGTCAAAAATCTGGCAGGAAGAATGGTGTGGGTGACTCTGTAACACATCAGGGAAATAATCTAAATGATCTCTTGCATGGAGTCCCACCTGGCCCCGTTGTCTGTGATATGGGTTATTAACAATGAAGACTCCTCAGCCATAATAAATATCCCTCCACAACAAAAACCTGTAATAAAACCACAGCCGCACCTGGGGTTACTCTCTGTCTTCAGGCAGTATCACCTGTTTCACTCTTTTCTCTTTGGTATTCAGTTTTTGCACCAAACAGCCACTTTTCCTGAATTGGTAATGTGTTTCATGTAGACTCTCCACCTCTTCTATGTCATTTTCTTCCTCACAAATGTTTATTTCCCACTTGTACTCTTATTTTTGTTATACTACCTGTAGCATAAAGCAGCCTCTACCCTGTGTTTCACCCCTGTTATATATTAGTTTGCTTACACTGAAAAGAAGCAAAGCCTTTCCAAGACAGTATCACTGTTGTAGGTAAAACCAAAAAAGTGGAACAAGAAAAGTGTTATGAGAATGTACCCACTAGCATAACACCTGTCTAGTAGTGCACACCAAACCCCATAAGTAAAACTCCCACTGAACTGCATGCAAGGGGACTGACAGGTGTACTGCAGGGCATAGGAGTGATGCTGGGGTGGGCAGAGATGTCCTCTTCAACCACTGGCCTCCAGAGTCCAACTCAACTGCACTTTGTGTTAAAAGGGACTCTGCCCTTCAGTTGCATCCTTGCACTCCAAAGAGTCTGTGCAACCCTACTTGAGCTATACTGGCTGCAGCCTCTGGCCCAGAGCCTGTGTTCCTCTCACCATGCTCCTTAACTTTTGTTTTTTCTTCCTTTGATAATTTTTCCCACAGAGCAGATTTCCCACAGGAGTTCCAATTTCATGCACTTTAGTCATGGTCAAAACACAATGCAGAATTTCAGGGTCACCGCTGAGGGTTTTGTACCCAGCTCCCTTGGGAAGTCAGTAGGAACAGGAATATTGCAGCACTTCATTACTATATGTCTGACCTTTGAGAAATTTTTCTTCTCTCTTGGTCCTTGTAACTCTATCGAAACTCATCAAGTACAAAGTGAAGTTCAAAGGAAGAACTTTTTCTTGGAACCTGAAGAGCATCAGGACAATGTCTAATTATCATTGCACTGCAGTAAAAATGGCAGGATATGTTCCAAACTCTTTAAATATCCAGCCATAATATTTGACCTGCTGACTCTCTGTAGAATGGATTTGACACTCTATGCTAAACTATACAAAAAGAGAAATTTTCAGATCTTTTAAACTTGCCATTCTTTTCATTTAATTGACTGACCCTGTTCTCATATTAAGGGATACATTAGAAAAATGTCTCCCAGGAGAACCTGCACCTCTTGCTGACATTCCAGTCGCAAGTTGCCAGACTCCACCAGGAATATGAAAATACTGGTGGTGTGCTTTCACACTGAACCTGGCAATTGCTTTTCTTCAGGCTTCAGACTTGCAACACATTAAACAAATAATTTTCAATTTATTTTTCTCTTCTACTGAGACATGTGTGAGATATTTTTTCATCGTCGATGATAGTGCAATGACACCAAAAGTAAGAAGCATTGCATAGAAAGATTTTGTACAGATTGCAAATTCCTGGTATTTTTTAGGTTCTGTACAGAAATTTAACTGACATTCCCCAATGAAGTTTGGTCACGAGTCAGGATTTTCCAGTGTACTGGCTCAAAATTTTCTAATACAGGGAATATAATTAAACTCTCAAACAATTTATTCCCTACTGCTCTGAAATATGACCCTAATATACAGCAAATAAGAACCTGGCTACAAAGAAGTGTGAATTTCATACTCAAGAAAAAAAAAGGAAAAACTAAAGTTAATGTGATATTGTGGTGTCATTTTAGCTTGAGAATTTTGGGTGGCATTTCTTTCAGTGATACTGAAGTATATGCTCAGATAATTCCTTGGCACCCTCTGTGTTGTGCAAAATATTTGGCTGGTGACAATAAATCTACTCCAAGAAATGATGTCAGGAAATAAGTAATGCCTAATAAGAAGAAAAGCATTTTCCAGGAGGGTTTTTTATAACCCTACTGCCAGGAATGGGCACTTTTGGTTCCTCCCCTCTGCCTTATATCGAGGGATTTATATTATTTATTTTCTTACACTAAAAGTTCAAGACCATTAAGGAAGTGCAGTTCATCTTTAAGATGAATTGCTATCCAGTTGTGCAGTATTTCACATTAATGATCCAGTGCCTACTGAACAGCATGCAGAGAAGCAGGATAGCAGTTCTCTCTCTGCTAAACACAGCAAAACAGAGCAATCTAGAATCCAATTAACATTGATAGAAATGTGCAATGATTCCAGTTGTCTAAACTGAAAGTTATGAATAACTTAAGCAATTTAAACCTTTCCAGACTGCAACTGAGTTCTACATAAATCACAACTTGAAGGCTTAGCAGTCAGAGTTCTAAGTTACAGGTCCACTGTAAACAGTTACCCAATGAAATAGCAAACATTTAAAACTCCTTTTATTTGAATTTTACAGGAGACTACATCTATCACTAGGCAATTCCATTTTCCAGGAAAAGATATCTGCTATGTTAGGAATTATTTCAGCCTTCATGAATTTCTCATTTGAATTATTAGTGGGCACCCAATGTGGGTTGCAACATCTTGTGTAACAGATGAAGTCTGGGTTTTCAATGATCAGTGGTTAACAAATAGCTTTTAGGCTAATTAATGAGAGCTAAGGAAAGGATTGTCTCTTACCCTGTAGCTCATAGGAGGTGGGGTGAAATAGGCTGAAGAGCATATCCTCACGCCAGACACAGATTTTTGGCTGTTACAGTAAGTTAACGCTGGCCAGAAACTCAAAAAATGCCTTTACAATGTCATCATATTGAAGTTATGATCAGACTTATGTTTTTATCATATTTTGTTTCCAATTAAAAATGGCTAACAGCCTACAGAAATAGTTAAGATAAAATGAGAAGTCTCTTACCCTTTAAAAAAAAGTGTGGGCAAGGGAAACGACACTGGTTTTCTAAACTTTCCTTTCTGAGTTGAACTATTATTTTGAACAGGAAATGCATCTGTAAAGCATCGAGCAATCCTTTGTTGTGTGGATGTGGTTAGAAGGTCATGTAACAATGCTGAGTCTGTAAGTTGTTCAAAGAATGAATACAAGGAGGTAACTCCTGTGGATGTGTCTGTCCGTGAGGCAATGTAGGGAGGGGAAAGCAGGTTTCCTGTTTTGCGCCCCGTATCCTTGTGTTTCTGTTTCACGAAGTTCAGTGTGAGCTGAGCTGCAGCTGCCTGCCAAGAATAACAGCATGACTCTCAGACAACCATTTCTTGTAAGTGTAGTAAAAGACAAAGGAGTTGTTCTTGGCTTTGCAACACAATTGCTTATTAGTAGTTCTAGCATATGGCGGACCAGGCAGATAAGCAGACATTTGACTTCCAATTATTAACAACAGTTTCTTCCTGTTCCAAATCCTTTTTGGCCCTTCAATAGCAATTTTCTCTCAGAATACAGTGAGAAAATCCCTGACTCTTTCAGATATAGTGTTTTTAAGAAGTAGTGTTAACTGGGACTCAGAAAGAAATCAGTCATCGCTCCCAAGGAAGAGCTGCTTATGAAGTTTTCAATATGTGATTTTTTCCATTATTTAACCAGATCTTGCTGTTGATGAACATAAAGCTGAACTGCAGCAAAAGAGATGTTTTAGAAGGGATGAAGGGTAATGTACAGATACAGGCACCAAAACCATGCAGATCAGTACGTACACATTTGAAGTGAAGAGCAGTTCACCGCAGGTCTCAGCACTTTGCCAGACCAGGACAATGTTGTGATGCTGATTAGACTTTCCTGGTGGCCTCTGTGGCCACCTAAGACACTTAATTCATATTCAATAAGAATAGCTCAGTGCTGTGTGAGGCTTCATTGAGGTCTCTACAGGCCTACTCTACAGGCCCACAAGGCCTACTCACAGCAGGATGCTCTACAGGCAAAGTTTGTCCCTTGTACACAACAGCCATTTGGCAGCTGAAGGTAGCATTCCCTGTATAGGGTGTTTTAAAGGTAAGTTAAGAGCTTAAAATATCTTTAAAGAAAATAAGAAAATGCTTTCTTCAGCGAAAAGGACTATAAACCAGTTTGTGGTCACTAGATTGTGGCAAAAACATAACTAAAACAAATAATTTCTTCCCTAAAAGTTATGTGAATCCTCAAGTGCCTGCATGGATTGCTGCTCTCATCACACTGCTTTAGCTGTAATAGGTCTGCTTTTCAGTGATTAAATCTCACAACCCTTCCATTTGATTCTGCTGAGGTGCTGGAAAGCCCAAGAACTGTTCAGTAGCAGACATCTCAGCATCATGAGGCCGACTGAAGTGCCCTGAATGCCTTAACTGAGCCAGAGAGGTGTAACCCTTCGAAGCCCTCCAAAAGAGGCATTTACAGTACCTGCAGAACCACAGGAGTACCAGGAGAGCAGTACATATGCTGCTGGCATTTGTTGGGGATATTTATTCTGCAGTAAACGCAACTTTTAGACTCTCTGCCTTCTGACATGCACTTGCACAGCCTCCCTGCCCCTTCCTGTGGGACACGTGAAGGGCAGACGTGAGAGCAGAGGGCGTCTGAGCCTGCGACAAAGCAGGAACATGAGTTCTCTTCAGAGCCCAGCCATGATTGCCCACACAGCACCTGGGGAGCCATCACTCTCCACAAACTGAGCTGACTGCAAACTGCTCCTGACAGTTTAATTTCTCCAGGGGATGTCTTTAATGGACAGTCTCTGCACATCTCCTATTGACTTTTAAGAAGGGCGTCACATTTCTGTTCTTTTTGTCTTGTAGTGGGAAGTTCATAAAGCATAATGGAGGAACTAAACCATTCAGACAAAGAAAACATGAAGATTCTTTTGTAGATAATTAGTTTTCTCAGTTAAAAACAGAATTTGAAAAATGAAAGTACAAGTACAAGCCCCACAAAAAACAGGCTTGAAGCAACTGAGCAGTAAACCAGTATAATCCCCATTTACACATCAATACTTTTTCTGGGCTTCTGATGACACACTGGGGATGACACTGAAAAAACAGATAGTGAGACAGGGAATGTGGCAAAAGCAATGCTCTGCAGGGCAAAGCAAAAGGGAGGTGTCGCCTCCATGAAGGTTTGGTTGATTTGGAAGAGATGTAGTAGGAAGAGCATGGAGCAGGCTTCAGTAACCAGAATGAAGATGTGTAGAGTTTATGTGAAATGTTAAAGAGTCTGAAAAGCATCTCCTTCCTGCCACAGGGAAATAAAGATGCCACCAAGGGAGTGTACTGCATTAAAATTTGATAAGGACAAGTAGTTGATTTCTTCATAGCTTCAATTAACTATTTAAGAAATTACAATGGTTATACTCCCTCTTTCCCATCTTTTTGCCTGCTTCATGTCTGGGGGTCACATATTGTTCACTTCATTGTGCTTTACTAATTTTATCAGCCCTTGTTTCTCCTGGGGAGCCCAAATAAGGGCGTTTTTCATAGGAAAGATGTTAACTCTGAGCAAAACATGAACATGATCCTTTGCTGTGGAAGGGGAGATTTTTCTTTCTGCAGTCAAAGGTTAATTTATGTACCTGCCATGTAACTACAGTGCAGGAAGAGAACAACACATGCAGTGGAGCTCAGTTTTGTGGCCGTGCTCCTCACTCAGGCCCTTCTTCATAAGATCATCTTTTTAGATCATGATGAGTAAGTTCTCTTTACTTCATAATTTCACAGATGATTACTCTAGAGAAAAAATTTTGAAAAAGTGTGAAAGTCCAAGAAATAGAGGACAAATGTAAAATGCAGAGAAGCTTTCTGCATGCCATGAACAAAAGAGTAAAACCAGAACAATTATTACTTCTGCATTTTCTGTTGAGGAGCTGTGCTGGGTGGTGTTAATTAGCACAAGTTGCTGCCATGTTCAAGTATGTGTGGAGTTATAGCATATGAAGGATTTTTAGATGTTTCAGTGAAAGGTGGGCTGGAAGGGATTGAGGATAAGACAAGTAGGAGCACAAAGCTGGTTGTGATGCAAGTCATTACACACTTAGTATTGACCTCACTGTCAGATTAAATCTGTTACACAGCAGAGACAACAACAGTCCTGTCATACCACATATTTCTAACAGAACAAAAACCTCGGCTGCCACGATTCCAGGTTCATCTGAAGAATAGCAGGGGAATTTGGGAATTTGAAGCTGCTCTTTATGACATTCACTTCATCTTGGATGTGAAGAAAATCTAGTCATTAATCTAGACTGCATGACCTCCATGTAGGTTTGGAATTTGCAAAACAGGTCAAACCACAAACTGTGTAGTTTCCTTCCTACAGCAATCATCTCCCTTCCTAAAGGAGTGGCAATTCATAAAAATTTCATTAAAAATATCAGTAAATTCTGAAGATGCTTCATGCTGTAAGCACCATTTGTTTTCTGGCCCTGGAAATACTGTTGATTGAATAATCCTTTAAATCTCTTACTTAAATCTGCTCCAGTTCCTTGGAGATAGTCCATGAATTTTAGTGGGTGTTGGATTAGCTCCTCAGGGACTAATTTCCTCAGCAGTAGAAGCTGTGATGCTGATTTGCATGGGAAAGAGGCTGTCCAGGTAGATGAGAGTTATTTTGTTACACGACCCGAGGTCTGTAAAAGGCACCAATCCATGGTGGCAGGACGGCTGTAGGAGGCCAGAAGAGGGGACTACCACCCGCCTTGCCTTGCCAACTGTAATTAGAGATAAGGCTTCCCAGCCTGATTTTCATGATATCTTGGGCCAAACCCTGCAGTCCTTGCCTAGTCAGTCTTCAGACAGACCTCTCCCTCAAATCAGAGGAAGCTCTAGATAAGAAAATGTGAAGTCAGGCTGAAGAGCCAATTGCCTTTTAACCACATTTTCTTATTGAAACCAACTCCACGCTCGGCTTGTGTGTCAGATGGCTTTTGGCATCGTGTCAGCACACAGCAGGAAAGACAGCTGGAAGATTGCAGGACAAGCTCCCATCTTCCTCAGCCCCTCATGTGTGGGAGACAGATGTGTTTGCAAGGCAGCTGCACCAAAAGCCATCCTGAATTCTCCTGCACCAAAGGCAGGCCTGGGTACAGTCCTGTGCATAGGCTGCAGGGCTTGACCTGTCAGTCCCCTCTCAGCTGTGCTAGAGTTTTGTAAAAGCGTCGCCTGTGAGAACTGGGCAGATGGCAAATTTTACTGTTTCAATTTGTCTTATATTTCATTATCCCCTTAACTTTTTAATTTGACTGCTCTAATAAAATAATCAAATTTTATGAGGCTTGTTTTTTCTGCTGCGTAGGCAAACATCACAAATATCAAATTGGAATACAAAGGCAAATACTTGGGATCATCAAGACATCCTGTATCCATAGAGATTCATTTATAATGCATTAAAGTTATAGTGCTATAGGCTAGTTTAACTGTTCAAACACATTATGAGGAGTGTTTCAGATAACTCCATCTTGGGAATGAGAGATATTTCGGAAAGTGGTGTTCTCAGGGAGCATAAAAAGCAAAACGTGTTGTCATGAATGGTTTTAATAGGTGATCTGAGATCTAGGTGACCTGGAGGCGACATTAATTTAGTCTTCCAACTATTTTGTCATATTTACTACTCAAATTTCTTGAAAAAAATATGAAAAATTATTTGAGAGGGCACATTTCTTGCTAAAGCCAATGTTTTTTGTTTCCCAACATATAAACTTAATAGAGACAAAGAACAAATCTTTGCCTTATGTTCTGTGAAATAGGAAAATCATTTTGTAATAATTTTTGTTCCCTTCTTTTGGTGGCAATGTTTATTAACAGGCTTGGAGCCCTGATGGACCCAGGCAAAGCTTAATAATATCTGACAAGCCGTTCACAGTAAAACTGGTTAATGTCACCTTCACTTAGCTGAGATGATTTAACTTCACTTGCTCCTTAGCCCATTATGTCAGAGGTAAAAATAAATACTTTGGAAATAAAAATTAGCATTACTTCTGTCTTCAAATGGAAGCAATACAATAAACAAAACCAGTTCATTTCCTATGCACCACTTAAAGCAGGAAATTTTATTTTTCCAGCAAAACTCCATATTGGATAGACAGCGCAATCCCATGGCATTTACTGAGGAAAATACCCACAGGGCTGGAGACCCCTAATGCACAGGAAATGTCACGTAAATTCTCTCTTCTGAATGATACTGGAAAGCCTCTGCAGGCTCATTGAATCTATTTCTGCCATGTAGGTTTCACTGCCAGATGTATAAAGAAATTGTAATTAAAGACAGCCAAAAATATCCCAAATTATTAGTGTTAACTGTGTTGTCTTCAAAGATGCGAGTGGGGAAAGTAGAAAAAAGAGTGAATGAACAATAGACATCATGAACTTTAGCTTCTAATTTTTCTGCCTGTCCTTGGGAGAGCTTCCAAAGGAAATTGCCCGATTGAAAATTAGTCCATATTTTATGCCAATATGTATTGTAAAAAACAGAAACAGATTGTAAGATACCAAAATTATTATAACAAAGAACATATTCCCATGTTTACCATGGATAACATCAATTTTAGTAAATGGCAGAAGTAACTAATTACTATGATAATTAAGTAATTACTGTAATATTAAATTCAGATGTATTCAAAGGAAGGCATCCTAAGACTACCACAGATTTAAAGCCTGTATTGAATATTACTTTTCTCTGAGTGCCAGAATTACATTATTTCGCTACAGGAAGACATCATCTAAATAAATAGGCTGTGGTTCTCAAGCAGAGACACCATTGCCTTCAATCAAATTGTATTTTATCTGATTACAGGAAAAATATAAATAAAATTCTCATCCAGTCTTACGTTGCCTTTCCAGCAATGCAGTAAAAGTGCTGTGTCCCAAATGTGAGGATTATTTCCCCTAGATTTTGATGTGTGGTTATTTTCTCAAGTATCATAAACTTGGAGTTGGGCTGAGCAGAGATCTGAGGATGTGATGACAAAATACAATTCCTGAGGAAGCAAAAGGCTTTTTCTACTTCGGGGCTTTTATAAATCTTTTTCTACACTATTGTGGGAAGAGAAAAACTTAACTTTCAGGGCTTTGCCACATTTGTGACCTGTTTGTAGAGCTCTTTCCCAGTGCATCTTATTAACTGCTTTATGTGAATTAATAACCTACACATTAGAGCTGGAATCCAGTTTTTGCCTTTGTGGCAGGAATTTATCGTTTGGTTTTTTTATCTAACCCACTTCTCTGAGATATTCCTTCAGCATTCTCAGGGGCTTATATAAGGTGAAACTTTTCGAATAGGTCAAGTACCTTTATTCTTTCTGTAACTACTTTTAAGCTCGATTCTACACTATTTTATGTAAGTAGCCCTTGAAGATGATAAGACTTTTTGTCAGAGGCTTTCTTTTCTGAAGTTGTGTCTGTAAACAAGAAAATTTGCCAAATTAATATCTGTGTTCACTCTCAGAGCAGTTACATGACTCTTTACAGCATTTTATGACTGTGCTAAATGTACATAAATTATTGAATATTCAGTTTAATAACAGGAAATAAAGATCTTTAGCACTTTCAAGGGCACAGCACAGAAAAGGAGGTCCAGGTTCTTAAAGATGATTAAATTTCACACCTTTGTGATGACACGTAACAGGATGGAATTAACCAATCATAAAGAACCCTTCCTCATAACTCATTGGATTTAAAGGTTTAAATTCTTTAAAAATAATTATTTTAATGAGTCTTTTAGGTGTTTACACTGCTTCAAGAAATGAGCTTGCACTGGGATCTCAGCTTCCAGCACTCAGACTCACTTGTCCTGACCCAGCTGCCCAATGCAGTGTAGACTGCACTCCTGATAATTACAGAGGAGGGAAATGGAGCAGTTTTATGACTTTTTTTTATGGCTAGTGGTAACAGTCATTACCTAGAAGCCCCTCTGAAGCATTCCGACTGAAGTGGACATAAATATTTTAATTTTTGTTTGTTAGCAGATTTCCAAAAAAATAAGATCGTATCTATGATATCATATCTATGATATCTTCTGTTTGCCCAACAAAACTTGTCTTATTCTTTGATAAAACCAAGTATCAATGACTTGGTTTGTTTGCATCCTGACCAAGTCAGGATTTATGAGCTGACATTTGTAGCCTATTTGCATCTTTGAAACTAACACTTTCTATTACAGATTGCATATAAACCACAAAACATTAAACTGCTTACATGCATTTTTCAAAATATGTAATGGAAAAAATAGTAAAGAAAGTTAGAGCACAGTTGGATTCTATAAAAACTGCTTTTTAGAGTCTTTCCTCAATGCACTTTTCTGTAATAAATATGATTTTATGACTCTTCTAGGGTCATATAATAAATATAATAAATAAGATTTCTGTAATGAATATTATGTTATGACCCTTCTAGGCATTTGGATTGTTCCTGTGAGATAGTTAGCTGAAAATTTCTAGAATATCTCAACAGTTAATGAAACAAGCAACCAAACCATTATAAGCATGAAAGTTACTCAGTTTTCAAACACTGTAATTTTTTTTTAACTGCATAAAAGTTTCAGTAAGACTACAATGACCTAACATGACCAAATTATAATAGCATAAGTAGTTGAGTTTTTCTGTGGTGTGATTGAGTTCAGTACCTGGGAGATGAATCAATCAGAAGACCTTTTTGATGAAATTGTTGCATTGCAGATGAGAAGCAGCAAAAGGCTCCAGGGGGGTTGTATCTTTATGTTATTCCCAATGATATGAGCAGCAAAAGAGTGAAATTTCATGCAGTCTATGGGATACAGAGGTTCACTGGGGACCTAACCCAGCTAAGAGGACAAGGTTGTTCCAGGCCTGGCACCATTGCGGGCAACAGTTAGCTGATGGAATGGATTTGGGTCCTCTGCTGAGATATTCCAAAGTCATCTTTCCAGAAATGTTTCCTGCCTGTGAATAAAGACAGTCCTCTTGTCCAGGGCTGTCAGTCCCTTGCTTTCCATGTACATGGTACGTGATTGCTTTGCAATAACAAAGAATTAAATTTGGGCTTCACCAGGCACATCCATATTTCTTATAACACATTTTAAACACGAATCAGCTGGTTGGTTCTGCCTTTCTTTCGAGCCTTACCTCCTCTGGAGGTTTAGTCACTTGAGAACAAGAATGGCCCTGGAGGCTGGTGTAGATGGTTCCCAGATCACCACGGTCATTACCTATGGACTTAAACTGGAAAAACTGGATGAGCTATTTGCCAGTCAAGAGAGCATATGATTAACCAGAGATGGGTTGATTTATTCTATCACCCTATTGTAGCTGTTTCTCTCATGCTACCTGGGGTGATTCCACACAATAAAGGGAAAAGGGGAAAAGAGGATGCTGTGATCTCATAACTTCTTGATGCATCCAGTAAACAAAAGCTATAACACAGAGATGTCTTAATCAGCTTAGTTTTAGAGAGGCAAAACTGCAACACACTCAAATAAGAGACATCAACACTGATTTGAGGGAGGGTAACCAACTCTGACCAGCTGAAAAATTATTTTAGAATTGCTTGGAGGTGTGAATCTAAACAATTTTTCAAGATCTGCTGCTTTTCCATGATGAACTAATATTTGAGGGCAAGTCCATCTGTTCTGATTTCCATTAAGTGAAGGCTCAATCCCATAGCTGGATGTTAGATGAAAGCAGGGGTTATACTGTTACTGCAGATAGTAAATGGTTTGGTCATTTTGGTGAAGACTCTGTTTGCAGCTGGCAAAAACCCCTAAGAATCACTGCAGAACCTCTAACGTTCTCAGGCCAATTTTGCAAAGGGGAAAGCTACATCAGTGAGGAGGCACTGGACTGAGGTATAAGAAGAATTCAGAAAGTGTAGCTGAATTTATGTCAGCTGCAGTTTTTTAAAGGATGCAGTCATCCCACTTGGTATCAGGCCAGACTTACCCTGTACTACTCCGTTGACTTAAACCCACACACACTTTTGACTCACTGTAAATGAGGCTGGGTTTTTTCTGGAATATTTAGTTCAGTTTTCCTCTGAGGCTCAGGGGGAATTTGCCCAGTGTTGGGAACAGTGCAGAATGTTGGGTTTGGCTGGGATGACTGTGTTGGCTCCTCACTGAGTGTTCTCACATCTCCTTGCTCTTGCAGTCAGGTTTGTCCCTTGGGAGTTGTGACTTTAGTGGGAGTTTTTATAAAAATTCAAAAGAAATCTGTAACTGGGGTCTCAAAAACTTTTGAAAACTTAAAGCTTTCTTATATAAATATTATAAAAAGCTCAAATAACAGTCATGGAATAACTGTCTTCAGTATAATACTATTTTCTGACAAGATGTGTTTTCTTGGGAAAATGGTGAATCATCTCTAATGTTTTGTAAGACGTTGACCTCACTGGTGAAGTAGCACATACAGTCACCTTTCTCCTCATTCAGTAAAGAAGCCACCATTTCATTTATTGCTGTGATTAGTGTTATGTCTTGTTATTCTTCAAAGCCCAATGTCTAAAACCTTCTAATTCTCTTAATTTCAGAGTTCAGCAAAAAGGCATGAAAAGCCGAGGACTACAGAACTAAAAGAAAACTGTTAAGAAGATGAGAAAAAAAAAGGCAAAAAAGAAATGTTGCTCAAATGTAGTTTAATTTTACCAGATAAACCATAGCGACTAAATGCCTCTCAGATATCTTTCAGACAGTTTTCTATTCCCCAAAATTCACAAGTGAAGAAAGAATGAGGACACACCTGGGCGCGCACACCTTGAGTCCCTTTCCCCGTTGGAGTTACAGGCTTGTCCTGACTTTGGACACTACCTGAGAGGGCTCAGTCTCCCCTCACGTGTGGAGGAGAGCTTCCCTCTGGCAGAGACAGCTGCCTCCATGCACAAGTCACATTTTTGAGAAACCACTTGGAGGACAGAGGGACTGCAGAATCATTGCTCGTTGTGCAGAAAAAAACTCTGATAGAAGGCAGTAAAACAATAATGATGATGGGTGTTGATGATAATGAAGACAACACTTACAAGTTAGCACATCTCCCTGGAATTTCCCAAGCCCTTAGGTACCTAAGGCCTAGCAACTGCTATCTATCATGAGGGGAGTTGAGAAACTGGCGTGTGTCTAGCCAAGAAACTTGAATAATTCACCAGCTCTGTTGTACAAGAAGCTCAGAAGAAAACAGTGAGTAGAGAAGAAGCTGAAAAAGCCAACAGCTGAGCTCAGAAAAGCATGATCTGACTAAATTACACCGCATAAGACCCTAAACTCCTGTTAACTTTCAAAGCAGTGGAAGTTTTCCAGTCGTCTCTCAACTCCAGTTATTCTTTTGATTCTGTTCACCATATGGGAAATGGTGAAGGTATGGGCATTTTTACATATCAAGCATCTTCTGATTTCTGATTAGGGCATCATCATCTTTTTCAGAGAATCCCGGTTCATCCTAATTTCTGAAAATTACTTTGAAAAGAACAAAAAATTATCCCAGAATTTTACAGGCAATCCCAGTTTAGGAGTACTTCTTTTTTTTTGGTTCTATGAGTACAGCTTTATATATATCCAGCTGAATACAGAGGCAGGGCTCTTGTACAAAAAAATATCTGACAGCATGGTGCCCTTGTCCAAACTTCAGGGCAAGAGTATGAAATTATACTCCAGTCTGTCTCTCATTTTTATTCAAATGATGAATAGGAAATCAGCACTATGTACTGTGCTTCAGGGTGTCTTCATCACAAGACTATTTATATCCAGAAGTGTAGATAAACTAAACCTAAATTAACCAAATCTGGTTATAATCCCTCCCTATGGACTTCTTGCATATTTAAAAAGAGGTAGCACTGTAACTTGTTAATTGAGCTTAAAAAGAGCAATAAAGCTGTCTGCTTAAGAAGGAAAAGCACAGCTAAATATCTCTGCCTGCTGGATTCCTGAAATATTCTGGACTACCATAAGCCTTTATTGCATCAGCCCCAACCATTTCATATTCCAGGGTTAGTCTTTATGCCCAGATATTCCATATACCTGCTCAGCTCACAGCTGAACATCCAGTTTTGCTTTCATTGAAATGGTTTTACCTGTTTCCTGCATTTTGCTTACTTTTGTGATAGTGGAAGAGATTTCAGAATAAGAAGTATTTCAAATAAGTACTGTCAGCTTCTGAGCCTGAACTCACCTCTATATATATAGAACTCTCTATCCAGTAAAACAAGATCTGTTTCCATGATTTATACTTTCTTTATGAATACAGGGTTCAAAATAGACCTGTATATACATATATCAGAATTCCTTAAGGATGCACAGTAGCCTTCACAACAGTTTTGAAACAGGATAGAAATAGGATTATTCATGTTACACAGTGGTGACTTTATTCCCAGCATCTTAAAGTTCCATTTTGACCCTTGATAATGCCCTTGCTTCCCCCATCACTGAGGACTATCACTTCTATTAGTGTAGCAGTAGTATTATAGCTCATGAACCCAAACCCTTTAAGGTATAGGGAAAATAGTCCCCCAGTCCTAGCACAAAGCCAAAGGAAAGCAACTGTGCTGTTAGTTTGTCATTCGGTCGCTTCCTATCAAGTCTTTCTGAATCTAAGTTGTTCCAGAAGCAATACAAAGCAGCTTTAGGTGTGTCCGTACTTCTTAGAAAGTTTTTTAGCACATGGCTAAAATATATGATATTGCTGGATTTAGAAAAAGCCCAAATCCTCAGCTACATAGTGTTATTCAACAGGATGAACGAAGAATCTGGTCAAGTAAATTGCCTCCTCATGCCAACTGTTGCCTCTAATTTTATTGTGATATCCACCAATTGTACATACATATTTAAACTCATCTTTAAATGTTTTCTGTTTCAAAGAAAAAGGCTTACCAAATTTCCACTTAGAAATCAAACCCCTGATAAAGTATTGTATTTCAAGTACTTGACTGTTGACTCAAATCAGTTTTTAGCTGTGAATAATAAAGCCCCAAGGAGATTTAACTCTAGCGTTATCACATTATCCTTGTCAATTTGAAGTTCATTTGCCTGAAGGTCTATGACAGATGTTGTTATATCTCACTGGATCCTGAGGTTTTATGAGTGATTTCTGAATTTAAAAAAAATCCCAAAACAACGATTTTAAGCACCAGGGGCTTTTTTTGTTGCTTTGGTTTTTTGGGTTTTTTCTCAGACTGCTTTTTAGAGGGGAAAAAATTATAGGTTTTGATTATTTCAAGAATATACTTCTAAAAATAACTGTCAGTGTAACATGGGTGGACTTGCATTTTAGAATTATACTTCAGTCACTGTTCTTGCATCTTTCTCTGCTATAGTTTTGGGCGTTGAAATTATTTATGAGATGATGCTAAAACTGTGGAAAGAGAGACAAGTTCCCAGTCTGATCCCGACCCAACATAAATTAGGAGTAACTCTGACTAAAGCTCATTATGAGATTGATGAAATAGAGAGCAGATTCCAGCCCAGTCTGACTCCTCTTAAGCAGTGCTTTATGAGAAGTGTGGAAGCCCTTTTAATGGCTTTGGATAACCACTCATCTGAGCACTGTGATTCATGGCTCAGTCAAACATGGTGTCATGCCATCTTTCCCCAAATTTTTTCCATTTAAAATTTTTTTTCATAAAGGCCGATGTAGCATTTTAATGGGAATTGGCTCATGAATAAGAAAGGAAAGATATTTTCTGTGAGGATATTTAGGTGAAAGTTAAGGACAAGTTTTTGTCTGAGTCAGCTAGTTCAGCCCACACCAGCTACAAATGAGGATGAGAGCTGTCCGTGGGTGAACAGGAATTTATTCAACAGCTTGTATGGTCTGCAGTTGACATGCAGGTGCACCTGCCTGTCCATGGGATATTGTGCCAACAGTGAGAAAGAAAGCGGTTTCTAGTCCAGACTTGCCACCTCTTAAAGTCCTCTGAAGGAAGGTGATGTCTTCAGAAGCTGTCACAAGACAAGATATTTGGCTAACACCGAGGGGGACCACGTTGAAGTCTGGTCTGCCCGATTCAGCATAGGAAAATGAATTTCTCCTACCTGACAGGAATTGTCTAGAACAACATTGTAAGCATAAGAATAATTTATATTTTCTGATTAATTTCTAATATGACCACATGCTTTGTCCTGGACTAGCGAAAACTAAAAAAAAAAAAAAAAAAAAAAAAAAAAAAAAAAGTTCTGTTTAAATCAGTCCAGTTCCCAAAAGGTGTTTTTTTGCTGTAAAGGCATTTTATCTGAAAGTTGCTGAGCAGCTGCATTTTGGATACCATATCAGGACCAACACTTTCCACAGGAGATGGAAGATTAGTATCTTCATTGAGCTAGGTGCAAGGAGAGACAGCAGGTGGCACGTGATGGAGTTTCAGTGTCAACCTGTCTATGGCACAAAGTGCCCCTCTCACTGCTGTTCAGGTCTGTATGTATTTTCCTTCACAGCACACAGAAAGAAAAGGGAGAAGAGCTCATGGATATGAGTGGCTGCTCCTAGGCAGCTGTAGAACAACTTGATGTGAAAACAGGCCCTTCAGCCGGGTGCTTGGGCAAAGCAAACCAAATGAAGATGATCCCAGGCATCTCAAGTCCTGAAAAGATGGGCACAATTTATTATTCACCGATGTACAAACTTTAGTTTTCTAATTGCTGGGCTTTTGTGCACACATCTCCCTCAGGAGTCAATCCACGGAGGCTCAGACAAACAGCAACTTAAGGTACTCCATGACCAGTGCTGGGATTACATCCATTCATTCTCCTGTTTTCCCAGACTCCAGCTGTGCTTCCTCAGTTACCCAGAAGGGCAATTGTTCCTCTTCTTTTGTGTCTCCTGCAGGAACAAATTTGTATTCCTCTGATAGTCCAATTTTAAATCAGATCAATGGGGTTTTTTGACCAATAGTTTGTTTCCATCTGCAGGCAGCACAAAAGTTTCCATCAGATCTCCCAATTCCTTCATATTCCTTTATCAGGGTAATTCTACATGGTCCTGGGAAGGGGACAAATATGTCATTCAGTCAGAAGCACTTACATTTACTGAACAGCTTTTCACTTAGCAGAGGATACACACTCAACTAAATTTATGGAATCTGAAGTTAAACAAGCTCCCCATTCATGCAAAACCATGATGATTTATCAGTTTTATATTTCACATTACAGAAGTATCTCAAATTACTGGAAGGATTAGATTCTAATCCTTTCAAATATTTCTGTGAACACATTGTGTGTTGCATCCATGGATGCTTTGATTTAAAGGCTGAATAAAAATATCTGCAGAAGTCTCCCATTTTTCTGAAAAACATTCTATTTCTGGTAGGAAAAAAATAGTTTATGACAAGAATTATTTTCTTTCAATTTGAATTAAAAAAATGCTTAAAATATTGATGAAAACCATCCAAATGAAAATACTTCTCTTTTTTTAGCAGCTCAGATGCTGGGGAGCACAGTTCATATCTTCCAAATCTCAGTGAACTGATTAGTTAGTAACATCTGCTTGGTAGGCAGTAGAGACAGATTATCTCCTCTACAGTTAGTCCTGTTCAGAGACAGCTGAAGGATAACGGTGACATACACTGTGGAAGCGCCTCTTTTTCCACAGGTGACAGAGCGAAGCTGGGTGACTTACAAATTAGACTCCCTATTTTTAGATGTCTTAAACTAAGAAGAAAATTCCACTCTTAAGTGTGATATATTTAAAGACTAAATTGCATTAGTTATATTTTACAATCCTTTCCAAGTCTTAATTATATTTATTTTCCAAGGGAAACTAAACCAGACCAGATTATTGCAGGATGCTAATGACAATGGAACAATGTTCCTGTACTTCCGTCTTTTATCTGCCTCCAAAGGCAACAACAGTAAAATTCCTGTTGCAGTCATAACAGAAATTAAACATGCGTAAACTCAGTATGGCTGCGCAAACAAGACGCCTTGCAGCATTATAGTGAGCAAACAAAAATATATGTGGGTTGTTTTTCTTTTTCTTTTAATTATGCAAGCTAACTCTGTTTTGCAGATCTGCTGGTAAATTCATACAGTGTAATGTCCTTTATGCTTCTGCTTAATGTTAATGGAGAAGTTGGAGAATGCTTTACCCACCAGTGAAGAGTCCTTGCAAGCACATTTCTATCTTTAAAATAATGTAACTCTCTTAGCCTTTTACATAGAATTATCTCATAAGCATCATACCCATCAGTTCCCACTCAAAGCTTGCTGCTTAGTCCAGCCTAGTTTTCCAGACTGGGATCAAACAGCTCCAGCTGAGTCTTCAAGTTAAGATGCCACCCAACCCAAGCTGTGCCCACAAGAACAGTTCAGTAACCTGGAGAGGTTGGAGATGGGAAAGAGAAGTAGGATGGTGTGAGAGCTATAGAAATGCCCACTTAAAATAATAGAATATTCTGAGTTAGAAGAGATCCAAAAGGGTCCCTTTAGACAAAGACAAATTTAATGTACTCCATGACCAGTGTTGGGATTACATCTAATTGCCCAGTTTTCATAGATTCCAATTGTGCTTCCTCCAATTCCTGGCAGGTCCAACTCCTGGCCCTGCACAGGATCACCCTAAGGATCTCACCATGTGCCTGAGAACATTGTCCAAACAAACACTTCTTGAACTCTGTCAGGCTTGGTGCTGTGATCACTTCCCTGGGGAGCCTGTTCCAGTGTCCAGTCACCCTCTGGATGAAGAACCTTTTCCTGATATCCTCTGACCTATTCCTACATAGGATATCCGAGGATATCCTATCCTATTCCTGATAACCTCCCCTGACACAGCCTCAGGCCATTCCCTCAGGTCCTGTCACAGGTCACCAGCAAGTTGCAGACTGCAGTGAAATCTCTCCCCAGTCTCCTCTGCTCCAGGCTGAGCAGAACAAGTGAACTCAACCTCTTGTGGTTTCTCCTCCAGACCCTTCACCATCTTCATGACACTTTTGCCAAAAGGGCAATTCTGCACTTTGGCTTGGTGGAAGGCAGAAAGACAGGAACTGCTACACCTTAAACTTTAGGATTAGTGAGCCCATAACTCAAGATTTTATAATGAAGGGAACCCCATGCCAGAGGTAAATGATTCTCTGTTGAATACTAAGAGGAAACAACCTTGCTACGTATCCAATACAACTACTATTATATGGGCCAGATATGTATTCCCAGTGCCCTGGTGCTCCTGAAATTTTTCATGGTCTTGCATGGGAGATAAGGAGGAGAAGAGAAATTGTTTGCTAATGTCTGTGAATACAACCTGGCACATTGTGTGAGTTCCTCCCTTCCCCATCCTCCTCTCTTTTTTCACATCAAAGAAAGGCTGATTATGTTAACTCAGCTATGCACGTGAAATTGTCCATCCTGTTCTCACACCTGGGGTTTTTGTGGAGGAAGGAGCCTATAAATAGCACGGCTCTAAGGTGCAGCTGTAAACGGCCTCGTGAAACACAGGCTGCTTGCAAAGCAGCGCAGAGCAGTCCGTGCCAGTGTGCTGCCTGAGTGTTGCCCCTGCTGACTGGGGACTTCACTCCACCCTTCATTACAAACACTCCTGCCTCCTCCTCTTCCGTGCTTCTGGGGGCTTTCATTACACACCAGCTCCAGTGTTTCCCAGGCCATGCAGCATTGATATCAGCCAGGTTGATCCTGGTGACCCCTAAAACCTATAAAACCTTGCCATTTTTGAGCAACTAATGCTCTGAGACAAATTTAGTAGGAGACAGTTAAAAGTAACAAACAAGCTTTTTGTATACACTTGGAATTTTATCTAATGTGGTGGGTATTGATCACACCCTAATTCTCTCCTAAACCTTCCCAGAAATTTTTAAAGCACCTTCCAAGTAGAGGATACTGTATTTTCTAAAAATCAAAAGACTTTGTTTAAAGGTTTTCTTTCCCTCTGTCTTCATTTTGTTCTTCAGATCAACTCCTCCATAGATTGTTTGGGATCTTTGTCTTTCAGTTTCAGGAAATTTTTTTTTTGCTCAAATTTTGAAAAATAAACAAATAAAGAAACACTAAAGAGTGGGAAAACATATTCATGCTTTCCCAAAGAAAGTTAGCTTCATCTTTTATAACTGCAAAAAAGCATATAATTTTACAGTTCATCTTTCCTTTGCTCTCAGTAGAATAGCATTCAAAAATGCTGGTGTACTTTTAAAGCAGCTGTTACATCTAAAACAAAATATCTGTAATCTAAAAAAATCTCCTTTAGAACAATAAAAAAAATCATTTGTAAATACTTCTTCACTGGCCAGGTTAGAAAGAAGATCCTAAATTCTGTAACCAGCTCATTTTCAATAGTGGATTGCTCTTGAGATTTTACTTGTAAATATTTCATGTTATTTTTTTCATGCAAGAAATTCATAAAAACCTTCAGACTGTACTGCATAATATTCAACCCTTCATTTTTGTCATAATTTTAATGCAAAGGTTTCTCTTTACATCATGCTGAGACAATTATTTTTATACTACACACATATCTGTAGACTAGCACATTCCTTGCTTTTTGGTTTTTGCCAAGCACTTTGTCTCTTCCAGGTTTTGCTGTCATGTACAAGTCCATCAGTTCAGAGGTCACTACACCTAAAAAAGCCATTTAGATTTCCCTGAGCAGCAAAATATTTCTCAGAAGAGTCTAATTTCCCTCTGCTCTTGACCACCCCAAAATATAATCCCATAGATTGCCTCCTTTGGATGTATTTCTGCAATCACTTGTGGGGCCAATACTGTACTCTTGGATAAGAAAATAGAGTTGGGTAAAAAGACTTTTTGGCTATTAAAAGAATAGAGGGTGTTAATTTATTTTCTGAAATCAGGGTTTCAGTGATTTGGTTTCCAGTATGGCCAAATCAACGACACTGGCAGACTGGAGGGAGCAGGAACCTGCTGCATGTGGAAAGAAAATGAGCAGTTGGAGACTGTGAGGGTGGTGTGAATGTCTGAAACAGCTTTGTCATCAGAGAAAACCAGGGTTGTGTATGGGCAGCCTTAGGAGGGTGTAAGCGTTCTCATAAGTCACTCCTCCCCATCCTTAACCACGGTCTGTACTTTATTCTCAACTCTGTAATTTTCAGTATGTTTTCCAGTAAAGAGAAAGGCAGATGGTACATGCTTTCACAGAAAAGGAATTTTTCTTCTTTCAGCAGAAAATATGTAGATAATTAGATCCTTAACAAAATCCTTAAGTGATAAGATCCCTGTATGGAAGAAAAGAATACAGACTTTTGATTTTTGTACTTAACAACAGTGTCATGTTACAAGCTCATGTTGAACTCATTGCTCTCTAAATCATCTGAATCCCTTTGCAAAGGGCTGCATTGCCAAGTTTGGTTATCTGCTGAAATAGTCACATTTAATATTTTTTGGATGTATAGATATGTATTTGAGAACAGTATTCCCTATTTTTTCCCTTTTTTTTCCCCCCTTTTTATTTTGAGACCTCATGCTGACCTTTTTGGATGTGTCCCTCTTAATTGGCTGGTTTTGAAGCTATTCGCAACACTTCTCAATACAGCACTGCTGCATATTTCCTCACTTTGCAGCTGTTTTTCTTGTGCTTCCATTTCATTGCAGCTGTAAAAAGCAGTCACACAGCACAGCCCCTCTCCTTCCACTATCTTGCTAATAGGATTTGCTGCTGATCTCCCTGGCATGCCAAGGTGTCTGGGTTTGTGTTTGAACAATGAAATTTCATGGATATATTTTCCCAAATTCATCCTCTTATTGCAAACTCTGATTAAAGCCTTCTATTTCCAATCTTTGTCTTTTAATTTTTATTGTAAATCAAGCATATAATCAGAATTTTCAGGGAATTATTTCTTCTTGGAATTATGTATAAAGGAAGGGGACAAAAGAGAGTAAGGGTGAAAGAATACAAATCTAGGAATGTCCCTCAAATGCAGTAAAAATATTCTTGCTTTAATTATTTGCTACTGGGAAAGAAATGGCTTGAGGATTATGATTATTTGGAAAATTTAAAGTGAGAAATAGTGTTTAAGTGTACATCTGGAGATTGAAGTAATTTGGTCATATAACGTAGTTTAATTTAAGTCTATAGAAAGTGAGAAGCTCACTTCCCACACATGAGTTCTAGTATCTGGTGACTTTTCATCCCCTCAGCCATTTTTTCTCCTATTTTCACTTTATTCACTCCAGAAAAAAAAGTGAGTAAGAAAGGAAAAATACAACCAAATAAAAGAGGAAGATCTGTACACTTGCAATCACAAATTGGTGAAGAGATTATTTTTTTATTATTTTAAAAATTCAGGAAGAAAGAGTTGGTAGGGAAGATTAACAAAATGCAACAGAAGGATTTCACATAGAAAACTAAAGCTTTTTCTTTATATTCCAGTTAAAACTTCTTAAAATGTGTCTGGAAATAACTGGGTAACTGGAGATTCCAATAAAGAGTTTGCATATCAAGTATTATCTTGCAAATGAATATAAAGAAATTATTTAGGAGTTTCATTCAGGAATAAATCAGCCCAAGTTTGAAGAAACTTCTACCTCATCAGTCAACAGGACTGAGAACCATAAGGACTTCCCCTTTCCTCCATTTCCTTCCCACCATCTGTTTCTCCCACAGCTGGCAAGGCCAAGACCTATCCCAGATACTTGCTCCTTGAATCTTTCAGTTATTTTCAACCTTTAATAATAGAAAACCAAGTAGTGCAATGACGGTATTGTGACAAAAGGCAATAACCCAAGCACTGTACCTAAAAGGTAACCTGTCTGCAGAGCAGATCTCACACCAGAGTGTATTAAATAATGTGAGATATTTGGCTAAAGCCTCTGGGCCTTGATCACACTCATCTGAGTGCTTCAGGATACAGATGGAGGAAAGCTTCATTTCCTGCATTGCTCCTCTGGATTTGTAGTTTGTTGGTCCACCTCAGAGTCAGGAAAATTTCAGTTGCCTTGAAGAGAACCCCTGCTTGGTTTATATTTTAAAGTTTCAGTTAATTTCATGCAAGAATGGATTTAGTCTTATGATCAAAACAAGTAATGTACTGTAGTACAACATAAATTGTCATGACTTAAATAGATTTAGACTTGACAGACTGTGTAGTATCCAAGTCATTCAAGTATAAAGCAATGAATGACATTATGCCTATCACAAGAAATGTGACTGTCAGCTGCAATTGCTTCTGTAGCATTTTAGAAACAAGAACAATTCAAATCTTCAAATCACAAAGCATCTGCTTCTGTATTGCTTTTTCTTCTCTGGCATTTACCATTGAACTGCTTTTATTATTAGCTTTTTCGATATCCCTCTGTAACTTTCATTATTTGCCCCAAAATGTAATATATATCATTGCATATTCAGAATTCTAATTCCTATGTAATTAGAATTGCATTTATACAGTGCACAATCATAGGAGAAAATTCCTGGTAAAATCACAGCAGAATTAGCTGGTAGAAGGGCAGACCTCAGGCCTGTCACAAGGAGTAACAAGAAGGAGAGTTAGAAAGCCTGTAGCAGCTCAGCATTTCTGTCTGTGAACCCATGCAGAAACGCCATGGGAACAGTGTGTGTGACAGTGAGCTTACGAGGCACAGGGTGCTCTACATCCTTGAAACTGCAGGAAGCATCCGGAATTTTCAGCACAACGTCCTTACTGGAAGGAGTGCTAGTGGAGACAGATGGAGGATGTGGTGGAGATCAGTCCCTACTCAGGTGTGTGCACACGTGAGGAGCTGCTCCTGACCTGATGAGTGTCCTGTGCTTCAAAAGCAAAGTAACGCCATACAGCTGTGCCGTGGGCCTGCAGGCCAGCACTTTGCTCAGCTCAAGTAGCTCTTGGAGAAGGGATTGGCTTCATCCATGTCTTCTGGAGCAGCAGCTGTTCCTTCAGTAATTGAAATCAGTCCCTGCCTGGCTTGTGCTGAGCCCAGCAGCAGCTGAGGCTGGCTCCTGGCCAGGGGAGCAGCAGCCGAGCCCTGATCCGCAAGTCCCGTGTGCTGTGGGGAGAAGGGCCCTATCCTTAGACTTGGATGCTGACCTTCTGTATGGATTGTGAGTTAACGTCAGCTAAGATATAGTCCAGTGAGAGCAGCAGGATGGCTTTGTGCGCTGTGTTCCGTGTCCAGCTGTGCCTCTCTGCTGTGGCCCTGTGCTAAGCACTCAGTGCACATCATCTCCAGCTGCAAGTGATGGAAGTGTTGTGAAGCGATTACACATGTCACTCCTCAGGCTTTGGTGGATGTTGTATTTCGGATAACACTGTTTTTGCTTCTTCAATAGGCCATTTACCAGGCAGTAGCCTTGCCCCCTCTTCACCCAAGGAACAATTTCTATCCTCTCAATGTGATTACAGCCCATTTCATTCCATAATAGGTTTCTTTTATTATTCCCTCAGGCATGTAAATCAAATTTTACTCAGTACCAAAATCTTTGTTCTACAAAGAATGCTGGCATCGAGTGCAGTGAAAAAATAGCTTTGCTATTGAATATGGTCTGTGTTAATAGAACTCCACTATCTTTTTTACTTTGAAAGTAAACATCTGTCAAAGTTTATTTTCTCTGTCAGAAAGACAGGAGTGTCTTAAGGGAAAGCACACAATAAAAGCAGATAGATTATTCTGCAATTATACCTTTCTCTGTCTAAATGTTTAATTAGATAAGCTGCCACAGAGACAGCGATTACTTTGGCATCCATCTGTCCCATTTACCAATGTTAAAAATGCAGTGGAAATCTTGGCAGGTTTGATCACAGCAGCCACAGTGAAAGCAGGGAGCTGGTGGTCTCAAACAAGGGCAATTTTGAAAAAATTTTCAGCCCAGCTGGATGGCCCATTTTGGTAGAACCACTTCCAGTGGTTGATCTTGTGCTGTCAGAGTTTGGAATGTACCAACTTGAGCGCACACTGTAGACTCACAGAATGGTTTGGGTTGGGAGACACCTTAAAGATCATCCAATTCCAACTCCCTTGCCATGGGCAGGCACACCTTCCACTAGACCAGATTGCTCAAAGCCCCATCCAACCTGGCCTGGAACACTTCCAGGGATGGGGCAGCCACGACTTCTGTGGACAGCCCAGTGCCTT
>WBMZ01004343.1:31162-63645 GCA_013400975.1 Atrichornis clamosus | reverse complement strand
CCAGTGCCCATCCCCCCAAGGCAAAACCCACCCAGCAGGTGCCAAATCCCCTTGGTTTTCCCCCAAATCCAGCCCAGCCTGACCCATGCCCAAGAGAGCCCCTGGGCACTGTCCCCCCTCTGCATCACAACACCCCAAATTTGGGGGAAAAATGTCCCCGTGTCCCCCCCTAGAGCCCCCTTGACCCTCCATGCCCCCTGGTGCAAGACACAGACGAGCTCGACAATGATTTGCTTTTAATTTAAGGAAAAAAATTACATTAAAAATGACAAAATATGGGGGTTGGTGTAACCTAAACATGGGGATTTTTCACTGGAATTTAACCAGTGCATTAAATCCACCCTATGGAGAATCCCCAGCTGGGAATCCCTAAAGATGGGGAGGGGGTCACGGCAATCAGCTGGTCCCCCAAGTCCAGGAGGAAACACAGGGTCACACCTGGTCCTCCGAGGGCAGGGATACCCCCTACCCCCCAAAACTCGTCACACATCTGTGCCTCCGATGATCCGCCCCAAAACCACCCTGGCAGCGCCTCAAATCCACCCCTCGCCCGGAACAAACGGGCTGAGGGGGCGGCTGGGGAGCTGGACTTGTCCCTTGTCCCGGGGATCGGGATCTTCAGGCAGATGATGCCCCTTTCCCGGCTCCGAGAGGGTCGGGATGAGACGGCAAAGTGTCGGTGCTCAGGAGTGTCACGAAGGCCTCCACCTGCCAGGAGAATCCGACTGAGGGTGTGGCACTGGGATGGTGCAGGGATAGCACTGGGACAGCACCGGCACTGGGANGACAGCACCAGGATGGCACTGGGATGGCAACATCATGGCACTGGGATGGTGCAGGGATAGCACCGGGATGGCACTGGGATGGCGCAGGGATGGCCGAGGTTTAAACCAACTCGGATCCACGGTGTGGAAATTATTTTTTTCCACGGAAAACTGAAGCAGAGGCGGAGGCTTGGAGCCAGCACGACTCCGACAGTGCTTCCAGCATTCCCGGCACCGGGAAGCCACCGAGCTGTGCCCCCTCACCTGTGCCATGAGGACGCCCTGCGCGGCCACGTCGTGCTCGAAGTCCTTGTCCACATCCAGCACCAGGACGGGCGCGCGCTGCACGTCGGCAAAGTGGATCCTGGGGGAGGGAGGGAGAGGAGGGATTAAACCCCCCCAAATAACAACCCTGCAAATCGCGGGGTCACCCCAAAGCCGCAGCCATCAGGATGGCAGGGATGGATTGGGACTCACTCCGTGGTCTTGTCCACCAGCCAGTGCTCGTGCTGGGCATGGAGCTGCTCCAGGTATCCCAGCTGGATCCCCCCCTCCTCGCTCCTCGCCCTCCGCCGCAGTCGTTCCAGGCAGGTCTGGGGGGATAACGGGAGAGATGGGAGAATAACAGGATGCAGGGAAACAGGAGGTTAACGGAAGAGAAGGGACGTGGGTAAAGCAGCACCATGGGAGGGACCCCAGGAGACGCTGCAGCCCTCCCTCCCCAAAACCCACTCCAGAATCCACAGCAAAACTCCCACCGACATTCCCACGGGAAAAGAAGCAGACCCTGCTCCTCCAGGGCCGTGACTTCTGCTTAAAACACAGTATTTTGGCAAGTCCAGGTGCCTGCCGGGATCCAGGTGGACCTGGATGCCTCCTGCATCTGGCACCCACCTGCGGCCTGGCCTGCAGGTAGAGGAAGCCGTGGAGGGCGGCGCGGGGCCCCAGGTGCCGCAGCAGGAAGTCGTGCCAATCCTGGTAAATGGCCCATTCCAGAGGCTGCAGGTGCCCGGCCTCAAAGAGGTTCTTGGCAAAGACGTACCTGGGAAGGGATGGAGAGAGGGGACCGGGTATCTCCGTCACCCCCACGCCCAGGTGGCTTCACAGCCATTTTTTCACCTTTTTTGCGCCGACCAGGACTGCAGGTGGTTAAATTAAGGAGAAAATCCCTAATTTGGGGCATAGGTAGTGCCCGGCACAACTCAGCCCCACTGAGCCCAGCATCACCCAAAGGGCTTCAGGCCACCACTGGACATGGGTGAGGATAGGGTTGCTCCCAAAATCATTAAAGAGATCCCAATTACCCAAGAATCCCATTCCTGTAATTAAGCATCGCTCTGGGCGTCCCTGGGGATGGTGGCTCTGCTCCCCCTGGGGGCCCAGCGTCACAGCCCAGGTGCTGAGGATGCTCCGTATCCCATCCAATCCCTTCATCCCTCTTTCTGCCCTATTTTTTGGGATGCTGGGTACCTGTCGCTGTACACGGAGCGCTCAAAGACCCTCACGGGGTGCGGGGTCTCGGGGAGCGGCTCCTCCGGTGGCTCCAGCATCGCCTTCAGCCGGCTGACGCAGGAGAAGGTCTGGAAGGTGTAGGACCACCGGGACGGCTCCTGGTACATCATCTGGAGCAGGTTGGCGGAGCCCACGGATGCCTGTGGAGGGAGGGCTGCGGGATGAGCGCCGGGATGCGGCCGGTGGGCGGCGGGATGTGGCCGGAATCGCCGATACCTGGGCAGTGCCGCCGGCCGGCACCTTGCGCCACTGTGCCACAGGCTCTGTCACCAGGTGCCACTGCGGGAAGGTGGCTCCCAGCAGCTTCAGGAAGGTCGACTTCCCCACGGCTGCGGGAGTGGAGGAAGAGCAGGGTGAGCCTGGGTGTTCCCCCCATCCCGGCTCCTGGGAATGTGGGGTGAGCCTGGGCGTCCCATAGCTCTGGACCTTGGGAATGTGGGACGAGCCGGAATGTCCCCCATCCCAGCTCCTGGGAATGTGGGGTGAGCCTGGATGTCACCTCCACGCCAGTTTCTGGGAACAGGGGATGAGTCTGGGTGTCCCCCCCATCCCAGTGCCTGGGAACGTGAGGTGAGTCTGGGTATCCTCCAACTCTGGCTCCCAGTAATGTGGAGTGAGTCTGGGAGTCCCTCCATCCCAGGCATGAGCCTGGATATTCCCCAACTCTGGCTTCCAGGAACACGGGCTGAGTCTGGGTGTCCCCCTACTCCAAATCTCGGGAATATGGGGTGAGCCTGCGGTTCCCCCACCCTGGCTACTGGGAACACGGGGTAAGCCTGGAGGTCCCCCTTCCTGGCCCCTCGGAATGGTGCGCCTGGGGGTCCCCCCATCCTGGGTCCTGGAAACCTGGGATGAGCCGGGGTGCTTCCTGGCCTGGTTCCCAGGAACGCGGGGTGAGCTCGAGTTCCCCCCCACCCTGGCTCCTGGGAATGTGGGGTGAGCCTGGGTGACTCCACTCCGACCCCTGGGAACCTGAGGCGAGCCTGGGTGTCCCCCAGCCCATCTCGCAGGGGCGCGGGGTTTTGGGGTGCCCCCTCAGCAGTCATAATGAATTACAGACATTAATTGCCGCCCGGGGCGCTCCAGCCTGCGCCGCCCCACCCTGCATCGCACCCCAAACCCTCCTGCTGCCCCCGTCCCACACCCTATCGCCCCCCAGAAGGCCCCGCCGCTCCCTCTGTCCCTCGTGTGCCCCCCGGTACCGATGTTCCCCTCCAGGGCCAGGCGCAGGGCGGCCCCGCACCGCCCCATCCCGCCACCGCTTCCGCCTTCCCGCGTCATATGCTAATGACATGGTAATGAGCGGCGCGCGCACCGCCCCGTGACGTCAACGCGCGGGAAGTGGGCGGGGGGAAGGCGGGGGGGCGGAAGCGGCGGCGGGGGGCGAGGAACGGAGGGGGGCTGGGGGCGGTATGGTAATTTATGCAAATGAGACTGTCCACAGCATGGCCGGGCAATGCCGGGGCGGGGGAAAGAGGCGTAAAAATGGGGGCGACACATCAGGGCAGGATCGGGGCTCCAACATGGGGTCAAGGGCATCGGCATGGGGTTGGGGTCACCAGTACAACACTGGGGTCACCAGGATGGGGCTGGGGTCACCAACAGGGGTCAAGAGCATCAACACGAGGATGAGGTCACCCCAACCCACCAGCATGGAGTTGGGGGCACCAACATGGGGTCAAGGGCATTGATGTGAGGTTGGGATCACCAACATAGGGTTGGGGTTCCCAACATGGGGTCGGGGTCCCCAACTTGAAGTCGGGGGCACCAACATGGGGTTGAGGTCACCCACACAGGGTCAAGGGCATCAACATGGGGTTGGGATCCCTAACATGGCGTTGGAGATATCAATATGGGGTTGGGGACACCCAGAGGGGGTAGGGACACCATTGTCAGGCCAAGGGTATCGGTGGCTGGGGGCATCAGAAAAGGGTAAGGGCAACCAGATGGGGTCAGGGGCACCAACATGACATTGGGGCACAAACACGGGGTTGAGGGCCTCAACACAGGGTTGGGGTCACCAACATGGGGTCAAGGCCATTGGCAGGAAGTTGGGGGCACCAAGGCAGAGTCAAGGCCATCACCATGACCTCATGGGCACCAACATGAGGTTGGGGCTCCCCCACCCTTCCCTCCATTACCCTCATTTCCCCCCCAGCCTCTCCCACTCCCTGCCCCCCAGATCTCCCAGGAAAGGTGCAGAGCCTGGAGAAAAGGCTTTTTAATGCGCAGTGGGCAGTGGGGAGGAGCGGCAGGGTCCGAGGAGAAGCGGGACACCCCAGCCTGGGCAGGGGGGGCCACCGCGGGGCGGGGAGGGGGCTTAGAAGCATTTTCGGTGGACGATGGAGGGTCCGGCCTCGTCGTACTCGGGTTTGCTGATCCACATCTGCTGGAAGGTGGAGAGGGACGCCAGGATGGAGCCGCCGATCCACACCGAGTACTTCCGCTCCGGCGGGGCAATGATCTGTGGAGACACCAGACCTCAGGATGCGCCCCCTGATCCACCCCCCAAACCTGCACCAGGAGAGAATTTGGGGTGTTGGTTTGGCCTCAGCGCCCAACACCTACTTTGATCTTCATGGTGCTGGGAGCCAGCGCCGTGATTTCCTTCTGCATGCGGTCGGCAATGCCGGGGTACATGGTGGTGCCGCCGGACAGCACGGTGTTGGCGTACAGGTCCTTGCGGATGTCGATGTCGCACTTCATGATGGAGTTGTAGGTTGTCTCGTGGATCCCAGCTGACTCCATGCCTGGGGTGGGAGGGGGCTGTCAGCTCCCTGTCCCCCGCCCCTGCCTCCTCAGGGCTCCCCAAAAGAGCCACGGGGGCACCCGTGGGTTTGTGCCACCAAAGCGCTTGGGGAGCCCCGAAACGCCTCCGCGGGGCACCCATGGGAGCTGTTTGCCCGCTGCTGGGGATGGGGCAACCACCGGGAGAACTCGGGGTGGGCTCACCAATGAAGGAGGGTTGGAAGAGGGTCTCGGGGCAGCGGAAGCGCTCGTTGCCGATGGTGATGACCTGCCCATCGGGGAGCTCGTAGCTCTTCTCCAGCGAGGAGGAGGAGGCAGCTGTGGCCATCTCGTTCTCAAAGTCAAGGGCCACGTAGCAGAGCTTCTCCTTGATGTCGCGCACGATTTCCCGCTCGGCTGCGGGACACGATGGCGGGAGAGGCTCAGCCCGGTGCCATGGCGGCACCTTGGGGTCCCTGTCGCCCCCCTCCCCGTCCCCGTACCGGTGGTGACGAAGGAGTAGCCCCTCTCGGTGAGGATCTTCATGAGGTAGTCGGTGAGGTCGCGGCCGGCCAGGTCGAGACGCATGATGGCGTGGGGCAGAGCATAACCCTCGTAGATGGGCACGGTGTGGGTGACGCCGTCCCCGGAGTCGAGGACAATGCCTGGAAAAGGGGGGAAGGTGAGAGAGGACACTCCAAGGGGGCTTGGTCCCTTCCCCATCACGGGTGGTCCCCTACTCACCGGTAGTGCGGCCGGAGGCGTAGAGGGAGAGCACGGCTTGGATGGCGACGTACATGGCGGGGACATTAAAGGTTTCAAACATGATCTGCGGGAGAAAGGGAGAGGGGCAGCGGCTTAGGAAGGAGCACAAGGGTCCCCAGCGCATCCCACCCTGACCAACAGGGGCCGTGCCTTCCTAGGGTCAGGGCATTGCAAGGGAAAAACACATGGATCGTTGCACTGCACGTAAAAATAGGTGGATGGTTGCATTGCAGGGACACGTGGGTCAGTGCATGGCACAGAAGAAAACTGGGATCGCTGAGTCGCACAGGGGAACACGTGGGTCAGAGCGTGGCGTGGGAAAACGTGGATCAAGGGATGGCGTGGAAATGTGAGTCACCACATGGCACAGAGTCACGTGGGTCTGTGCATGGTGTGGGGAGCATGTGGGATGGTGCCTCGTGTGGCAAATCCCCCAGTCCCAGTGCTGCCAAGAGACCCCTGGGGCCACGTGGGCACATGAACTTCCCACTGGGATCTCTGCCCTTATCCACCTGCTCCTCCACCCCACTAAACCCCCAAATCCCCCAGCCCTTCCTGTGGTTTTGGAGGGTCCCTCCCCATCCCCAGGGATCCCGCAGTGCCTTACCTGGGTCATCTTCTCCCGGTTGGCCTTGGGGTTGAGGGGTGCCTCGGTGAGCAGGGTCGGGTGCTCCTCGGGGGCCACGCGCAGCTCGTTGTAGAAGGAGTGGTGCCAGATCTAAGGCGGGCAAAGAATTGGGGTCTTACCCCAAACCGAAGCTGGGCCTGGCACCCGCTCCCCATCCCGGGAGGGTCTCACCTTCTCCATGTCATCCCAGTTGGTGACGATGCCGTGCTCAATGGGGTACTTGAGGGTGAGGATGCCCCTTTTGCTCTGTGCCTCGTCCCCCACGTAGCTGTCCTTCTGCCCCATGCCCACCATGACACCCTAACGCCGGCGAGAGAGGCCTTGTTAGCCACATTTCGGTGATTAGAGCAGGGTGGGGGCTGGCCCTCGCCCCCCTGGGTACCCACCTGGTGCCGGGGCCGCCCCACGATGGAGGGGAAGACGGCGCGAGGGGCATCGTCGCCGGCGAACCCGGCTTTGCAGAGGCCGGAGCCGTTGTCGCAGACCAGGGCAGTGGTTTCCTCCTCGCACATGGTGGGGCCGGGAGCAGTTGGTGGTCAGGGGGACCTGGGGGAAAAGCTGTGGCGAGGGGGAAGAGCGGCGTTAAAGGGTGGCTGGGGGTCAGGGTTATCCCACACCACCGTGTCCGGCTTTGTGGTTGGAGGGCTTGGAGTCCTTGGGGATGGGCAGCCCCGCAAAATCCTCTGTGGGCTGTGCCGAGGGAGGGTCTGGCCCCCGTGCAGCGATGCTGGGAGGGGTGTGATGCTTGTTCCCCATGGGTGCTGCTCCACGCTGGTGCTGCTTCTCCATCCTCCAGCCGGTGCCCAAAATCGGTGCCAAAGCCTCCTGCCTGCGCTCGCCTGGCAGGGGCGCCCCAAGGAGCTCCAGTGTTGCTATGCCCGCCTGGTGCCCCCCAAAAGCAGGCAGGAAGTGGCAGGTGATGCCCTCTCATCCAGTTCTGTCTCAGCAACCTCTTGCTGCTCCGACCTCACATCCACTCCCAAAAATGGGGAAAATAATAGCCCTTCCTGGGGGGTGCCCCTGCACCAGAGGATGCACTCCCTAATCCAGAGGGAAGCAGGCAAAACCTTGCAGAAGCCCAAAAAGCAAAAAAACCCCAAATCCCAGCGATTTGTGGAAGAGCACGGCCCAGGTCTCATCACCTCCACAGAAGCCCCCGGCCACGGGGTCATGCCAGGGTTGGCATCCCCTCTGTGCCATGCAAACCAAGCTGGGGCCACCCCATAAATGCTGGGGCACCCCCAAAGCCCCCTGGGTGTTTTTCCTTCCCGCTCTCCTCCAAGGAAAAGGGAAGCAGGGCTGGGCAGGGCAGTACTCACCGCAGAGGCGAGAGCTCCTTTCCTCTGGGACCGAGCCCCGATGTGCCGTGGGTATAAATACCAGCGAGCCCGTGGAACCTCAGAGGCGGATCCTCTCTAAACAAAGACCCTAAATAGGCTCAGTGATGGTGTGTTGGCCATATGGCCATATAAGGTGTTTTATTTCATTAAATTGACCTTGGGCTGGTGGTAGGACCCAGCACTGTTAATTATTGTAGGAAAAATGTATGTAGGGATGCTTGGGAAGCAACAGCCCAGTTGTGAGTCCGTTCCTTTTATGCTCCGCTCTGATAAACAAGTGAGACACAAGTCCTTATAAGTGATGGGCTCGGAAAAAGGAGGTGGAAGTAACTCCAGTTCCTGGGGAGCGCGTGGAGAAACCCCACCCGGGTGGAGGGGGGTCTTGGGGCTCTGCCGTGGGGGACACCCCGGAGCTGGGATGGGAATTTGGCATCATTGAGATGCTGGAAACGCACGGGGCTGGTGCATCGCCTCCTCCTGGCTTCAGTTCCCCTGTATCCCTGGCATCCAGCACTTCTGAGATGCCTCTCCCTGTGGTTTTCTCTCTCTCCGCCCCCATTTTGGGGCTTTTGTTATCCCAAAGCCCCTTGTCCCCAAAATCCTCGGCCTGAGCCGGGCCAGGAGTGTGGGTCCAAATCCCAACCCCGCATTGTGGCTGCACCCAGCTCTGATCCCTCCTGGGAGGATTTTGGAGGCGGGATGAGCCCAGACCCCCCAAGGGGCAATGTGGGTGCTGCCCCCAGGCCCCCCTGCCCAGACACGGCCCGGGAGGGCCAGAGCCACCCCCAGCCCTGGGGACGAGCCTTGGCAGCGGGAGTGGAGCCGCAGGGGCCCCTGGCCCTGGGAGAGGCCAACCAGCAGCTCCCAAACTCCCGGCTGCCTTTTTAAGGACAACGGGCCCTCACCAGGGACTCTCCCGAGCACCCAGGGGAGGCAGAAGAGATGCCCTGGAGTCACCGAGGGAAACTGAGGCACGAGGGGCCCGGACTGCCTCCTGCTCCTGGGATCCTGAGCTGTGCTCAGGGCAGGGACATCCCAGGACCTCTGCAGCCACAAGGAGCTGCAAGGTCGCACCAAAACCAAGGGACCCAAAGGTCCTGGTGTTCCCCATGGTTCCAGGGGGAGGGAATGGACTCTGGGCTGTCACCCTGTGGGGCTGGACAGGGACACGGTGTCCCCCAGCAGTGCCAGCCTGTTCACAGCTCCAACATCTGTCCTGGATGGCCCTGTCCTGGGGGAGGGAGTAGTCTCTGGGATGTCACCTCTGGTGCAGGACAGGGACAGGAACACAGTGTCCCCCCAGCACAGCCAGCCCGTTCACAGCTCCAACATCCCCCATGGATGGCTCTGCCCGGTTATCCCGTTTCCCCGGGAAACCTCAGCACACGGGGGCTGGATTTGTCCCCAGGCCATGCTCTTGGTGATCCCCCACACCCCCAGCCCCGGGGTCCTGCTGCTGCCTCCCATCCCAGCCTGGCTGGGCCCCTGCCAAACATGAGGTCACTGAGGGGAAAGGCTGCCATATATGACATGTTGAAAAAAAGCCCCGAAAAGAAAAATTATCCCCAAACCCAGCAGAGTGGGGGTGGGAAAAGGGGGTCGGGTGGAGGCAGCAGCTGGAGAGTCCCATGCGGAGGGAGCAGGGCTGTGCTGGGGGCTGCACGGAGCCCGTGGCAGGATCCCATCCCAAGGCAGGGGGATGTTCCCAAAGCCCCGGAGACAGCCCTGAACCCTGGGCCGGTGCAAACCACGCAGCACCAACCCCAGACCCCCGTCGGCAGCTCCAGGCCACATCACTCTTGCCAGGAACAGGTCGGCTCCAGGCTCCCCATCCCCGCGGGATCCCCAGCAGTCCCAGCCCACGGCCGGTCTGGAGCTGGGCCGGCGGCAGCGCGGCCCCGAGCGGGAGCCCACGCACAGCCTAAAAAGGAAAGGTTTGGCCCCCGCAGCCAATCCAGCTGCCGGCAGCCCCGGGATGCTCGCAGGAACGTCAGGCATCCCACGGCACAGGCGAGCCTGGGATGAGCGTGGGACGAGGAGGGGACAATCCCTGCTTTGCCGCTGGATTTCAAAACTCCCGGCGTGGCCCAGCCCTCGGCACCTCCCTCAGGGGGAATGTTCACGCTTGGAACCTCTTGGGATGCCACTGAGGATGGACAAACCCGTGAAAAGAGGGATGATGAGAAGGATTTGGATCAATCCCCATTCCTGAGGTGGAGATAAGCATCACTCCCTGCCTGCAGGAACCCCCCAAAACACAACCTGCCTTGTTACAGACAGTAAATCATTCCTGCAAAGCCTGGTTTATGTTCATGTTCAGCTCTTCCCAAATCCAACGTCATTTTGGGTGGTTTTCAGGTGTAACAGCCACATCTGGCACAGCTGGAGATCCAGGGTGGGTTGGTGGGACAGGGGCAGCAGTGCCGGGAGATCGACATTCACTGACACACGAAGTGATGACTCAGGGACTCATAGTGAAAAACGTGATGAAAAAGCTGGGAGCCCAGGGAGCAGGGCCAGGAGGGAGGTGGCAGCTGGACTCTGACCTGAGGAACTCCCTGCTCTAAGGAATGCGGAAAATTCCCTGTGAAGGTTTACCAGTCCCTGGGACACAACAGTGGTGATGTGCCACCAGCTCCTCTCCCCCGCGGGTGCTGGAGCCAGACCTGAGACCTGCAAGGACGTGGAGCTGGGATAAATCCCATAAATCCCTTGTGATATTCCCGAGAAATCTGAAGGAATTGCTGCTTTGCAAGATGGGATTTCCCACCTCGTGTCCCCACACAGCTCTGGGGCACCCCTTGGGGTGAAGAGCTTCTCTGTGCTGCGGGATGAACGATCCTACACGAAAACCACAACCCCCTCCTCTGAGCATGGTCTAAATTAACTAGGTCTGAAAATGAGTTCCCACAGATGCCCTGAAGGCCCCTCGCTTCTCTCCCACCCCCGGGGGCAGCCTGTTCCCAAAAGTGCCTCTGGAAAAGCTGGGAGCAGCACTTGTCACGCAGGAGCTGCCGCAAACACACCAAGCCCAAAATAAATGGATTCCCTCGGAGCCAGACCCCCAACCCACAGGGTGAGCTCAAAGAAAACCAGCGGCACAGGAGACCCAGCTCGGATAATCCCATCCATGTGTGTTAAATGGAACACCACGGGACGCTGGATGTACAAGGACACGACATAAGGACATGGATGTTTGCATGCCAGGTGGGAAGGCAGCTCCAGCCCCTTCCCCTCCCTGCACAGCCATGTGCTGACCATCCTGCCGTGGGATGTGGGGATGTGGATCACGCTCAGCCCCGAGCACAGCTGCCTTCCACCTTGGAATGTTGCTGCTTCCCTCCCCTCGAGGGCGGGGGCTCGGCAGGGAGCACAGGGAAGGAAAATCTGTGCTTGGCACCCGACTAAAGCACCTCGGAGGAGGGTCCCGGCTCTGTCCCGCACAACAGCGACGTCATGGAGCACTTGGATTTGGCAAGGACAGGCTTCCTGCTGCTTGGGAAAGCACAGAGGCAAACGGGCAGGGGGATCTTTGAGGATGGAAGTGGCCAAAGCTGCTGGAATCCTGTCTTGGAGCAGTGATGGCAGCCAGGAGGCCAAGTGCTCCTCTACGGCAACACCGGCAGATCCCCCAGCCAGGAAAAGGGATTAAGCCCCCAGACACCCCCAAACACTGCCGGGATGAGGCAGCTTGTGCAAAGCAGTGCCAAATCCAGGCACCTTCAGCCCTGAAATAGGGATCCCAAAGGAGGTTGGGCCCTTCTTCCCTCCCCAGGTAGACACCCAAGTCCCAGGAAGAAGGAGCAGCACTGAGCTTGTGTGGGACTGAGAGGGGTCAGCAAAGTTTGATTTTAAACTGTAGGAAAGATTTATCAACTCCCGGAAGCCGTGCCGAGACCAAGCGACCCGGAAAAAGGGACAAAACAGGGCAGGGGTTAAATTGGGCAAGTCCCAAAAGCACTTGAAGAGGTTTCCACACCTCATGGTTGCAGCAAGTCAAGGGGAACCTCCCCAGGAGGCCATTCAAGCCATGGATTAGAGTATCAACAACTGCATTAGTGTTGGCTTCTGTCTCTGAGCTCCCAGCCGGCTTTTCCCCACGCCCTGAACCCCGGCACCGTCCGCCAGCCCCACGCCAGGCACTGAGGGTTCCAGGTGCTCCCACTGAGGGCAGGGATCCAACTCCACCGCGGGTACTGGGGGCGGGAGGGGAGGGATCACTACACAGTAGAAATCATCTGCTACAGGAGGAAGAAAACCGATTCCCTAGGCCTAAAGGAAGGTGGATGGTTCCTGTGAAGGGATAAGGCAAGAGGCTTATCGGAGATCCATCAGGACCACGTCTCTCTCGACTACTGACACGTGATTGCAGGTCTAGAAGAGAGGAAAAGAGGGGACGGGGTTATTGAGATGTTCCCACAGCTCAGGTGAGTGTCATCTACCTCCTGACACAACCTGCAGCCAGTGCCCTTCCCAGAGCAGCCCTTGGACCAGTTCCTTGGATCACCCCAACTGCTGGCCCTGATGGTGCCACACAGCGACCACAGCAGGACCCAAACACAGATCCCTCTCCCAAACAGCCCTTTGCTGCTGCCTCACCCTGTTCCTGCAGTCAGGAGCTCTGCATCACACCTCCAACACATGTAAAACCTTGGGAAGCTCCTGCACCTCCACTCTGGGAATTGGAGACCAGCCAGGCTGAGCCTCCTGGTCACAGCCCACACCTCGACAGAGATTTACTTTCAGTGTCCAATACCCCAACCGACCACCCCACAGCCCCCACGGCCTCAGGGGGGACTCACCGTGAAGAGAGGGGGGTCTTTGGGGTGTGGGTGGAACCCCTTCTGCCGGCAGGACGAGATCTCCTCCAGGCCATGCTCTGTCAGCTTGAAAAACCCTGTCCTGGAGCAAAGGAACACAAGCTCTGGGTGGCTCCAGCCTCTGCAGGTACAGCCACGTCCTCTGGGCCTCAAGGAGCACATTTGGGGCTGCTCATCTCGAGCAGGAGCAGAGATTGAGGCTGAGGGACACCCCCCTGTCTGGGACACCCCAATTCCTGGGAAACTCCTCTCCCCAGCTCTGATCCTTCAGTCAGGGGTGGGCAGCCCCTGCCCAGGCACAGCCCCCCAAACCAGCTCGCAAGAGCTGTTGAGCCATACACGTGACCTGACATTTTATCCCCACACCAGGAATCTGAGAGAGGAAGGGTGTGGCAAACAGCCCAGGCAGAGGGAAAAGCCTTCCCCACCCCACCTCCAGACTCCCGGTATCCAGACTCACTCCTGGTATTTCGGGGAACACACGATAGCGATGGACTCTGGCAGCATCATCTGGTAGGAGCAGTGGGTGTGCAGGTCCACGCTGGACAGGAAGGCTGTCTGTGTGGGATGGGTCTGGAACACAGGCACACGAGTTACAGAAGGCTTGGAAAACTGATCCCAAGGGATTGTGTCTGCCAAGAGAAGGTTGGGACAGAGGAGATGCAGCTCCTTGGATGGCACAGCGGACACACGGAGAGTGTAATTCATGGAATCATGGAATGGTTTAAGTTGGAAGGGACCTTAAAGCTCATCAAGTCCCACCCCCTGCCATGGGCAGGGACAACTTCCCACTACCCCAGGTTGCTCCAATCTCCTTCCAACCTGGCCTTGGACACTGCCAGGGATGGAGCAGCCACAGCTTCTCTGGGCAACCTGTGCCAGGGCCTCCCCACCCTCACAGGGAGGAATTTCTTCCCCATATTCCATCTAACCCTGCCCTCAGGCAGTGGGAAGCCATTTCCCCTTGTCCTATCACATCACTCCCCGCTCTTGCTGAAAGTCCCTTCCAGCTCTCTTGTCGCTCCCTGTTTTTTTGGATTGTCCTAAAACATCTGCTCCTCTTTTCCATTTGGAGTTGAATACAACAGGAGCTCTACATTCCTGCCACATCCCATGAAAAATCACACCTCTAAGACACAGCACTGTCCTTGCAGGGCACTTCACACGTTTCTGATGTGCAGCTCCTGGGGCTAAGCACATCCCACCCTGCCATGGCACTTCAGGATATCACATTCCATGGATGGCTGTACGATCGCTGACAGCCACCACCTCACCCAGCTCCTGCTGACAGCTGGATTTCACACCTCAACTCCAAGAGCTGAAAGCTCTGGCTCCTTTTGCCAGGTAGGTTTTTGTTGCCAAGACCAGCAGAAGGGTCAAAGGAATTCTGGAGGGTCCCCGAATGTGGCAGAGCTGTCACTGCAGAGGTGGCCCTGGAGCAGCCAGCCCACGTGGACCAGGCACTTGGAGCAGAAGCATTTCCTTGTCCAAGCCCTGGGGGCAGCTGCTGCTTTCCAGAGATTACTCAGCAGCTCCAAACATTTTGCTTGGCACGGATTCGACTGCCAAAGGCTCCGTGGGGACAGCGGGGCAGCCAGAGAGGAGTCTGGAACTGGCACATCCCACAGCAGAGCAGCACTGCACAGGGATGCAGCATGGGAGATGTGTCCCTGGAGGAGGGGAGCTTGGTGCTGACAGTGCCACTGGAGCCAGCTTTTAGCTGGAGAAAACATGAGCTTCGTGTCCAAGATCCCACTTGCATGGAATCCCAGAATGGGTTGGGTTGGAAGGAACCTTAAAGCCCATCCTGTTCCAGTCCCACCCCCTGCCGTGGGCAGGGACACCTTCCACTATCCCAGGGTGCTCCAAGCCCTGTCCAGCCTGGCCTTGGAGACTTGCAGGGATGGGGCAGCTGCTCTGGGCGACCTGTGCCAGGGCCTCCCCACCCTCAGAGGGACGAATTTCTTTCCAATATCTCATCTGAACCTTTCCTCCCTCCCTTTCAAAGGTCCTGATGCTTTAGGAAGGGAACCAAATGTAAACCAGGCCTGGATTTCTCCATCAGAGTAGTGAACAAGAGTGTATCAGAGGGAGAAATGCAACCAGAGGGAGGAATCCAACTAAAGGCAGGAAATTCAACCAGAGGCCGCTGCCCGTTCAACGCCATCTCCTCCAGTAACTTCTCCTTCACCAGCCCTGCTCCACCACTCCTTTCCCTTTGGGCTGGAGGCCAGGCTGGTTGGGAAGTGCCAGGGGAAGGAGACTCACATGGATCCAGCCCAGTGTGACGAGGCCGTGCTGGTCCTGGATGACGAAGAGCTCCTCCTCGTTCTCCGTGGTGCAGTAATCGGGGCCTCCCAGCTGCTTGGGGACGATGACGTGGGTGATGGTGAACTCGTTCCTCATCTGCAAGGCAGTGGCAGCACAGGAGGCTGTTACCCCCCAGACATGAGGGAATTTCCTAAGCCTTGGGAACAAGCCCATGGATGCATCCACCATCCCTGTGCAGGGACAGCTCCAAGTTACTGACAAAGGAGTCACAGGATTTTCTTCCTGTTTCATTTTCCCTGCCGTGCAGAGAACCCACAAGAGCTCAGAGAAGTCCTAGGCACCCCCCAAACCAAGCTCTCCACTCACAAGGGGATGATGCCTCATCCTTAAACAATCCCCAGTGTCTGGAAGCAGCTGGATTGCAGGAAGTTGCTACATCAAACAGCTTCATCTCAAAGCAAACTTCTGCAAGTGACTCAGGGCAGATGGGCTGGAGCTGCCAATAAAACCTGGGCACGCAAACTCTGGGGGAGAGCAGTGTCCTGTCAGCCTTGCCTGGCTGAGGGTCACCAGCTGGGACACCCAAAGGACAAGTGCCTGGAGCTGCCTGTCACCAGGAATGTCACCAGTGCTTGAGGCAGGTACTCAGCAGAGTCACCAACAGGAGAGAGGAAGCCGAATAGGGACTCAGCGGTTGGCATCTCACTCAGGGTGAGGAAATCCTAACCTAAAAGCATGGAAAGGGAGAGGCAGATCATCCCTAATTCTCACACGGAAGCCTGAAACTACGCTGAAAAATTCCAGGACAAAAATCAGGGTCCTTGAGCCATTTCCAAAGCTATGGCCCTGTGACAAACAGTCCCTGTGCCACTTCCAGGGTCTCCATCAGGGCTGTCTCCTCACCAGCTTCCCGCAGAGGATCCCGCAGGTCTCCACACCCCGCACCGTGTTGGCATCAGCCAGCTGGAGGAATTTCTGGCACAGCTCCCTAGGGACAATGACCTGGCGAAGGGCATCCACACCTGCATCTGGGGGAGGAATGGGAGCACAGTGAGCAATGACAGGAACGCTGGAGAAATGGTCCCTCAGGGCAGGATCTGAAGGGATGAGGCTGAAGAAATCCACCTGGAAAGATAAACCACCCTTCCAGGGGCGGGCACAGAGAAATGTGGCACTGTGACACTTGAGGAAGGACAGGCACTACTCTTTAGAACAGGGAGAGGGGAAGGATCCTTTACCAGGGTATCAACAGGAGTATTTTGTTAGCAAAAATGAAACCACACACACTCACAAAATGTTATTTAAAGCAGGATGTGTCACTGAGCAATAGCCAGCCCCTGGACACGTCTGAGTCAGTATTTTGGAGCCATATTTAGCAGAATTTGGTCAGGAGAAGGATTCAGTCTGCCCAGTCAGGAACTAAACCCCAATCTCCAACAAGTACTTGGATCAAGGAAAGGCAAATAGGCTGCAGACTCTGGAACAACAGAGACTGGGCTGGAAAAGCATGGAGGGCACATTCCCAAGAGGAGAGAGTTCTCTCCAGCCCTGTAAGTGTTCACTGGAAAACAGGGAGAACACCCAGTGACTTGGAAGAGCAAACCCCCAGAAGGGATGGAGCCATGATCAGATAATTCCAAGAACCTCCCAGACAAACCAGCCATGTTTGGCTCAGCCCCAGCAGGGGAGAAGGGATGCTCCAAGAGGTACTAACTGTTGTCTGTGCTCCCCAAAGCACTGGGCTTCAAAGATCTGTCCACGACAGGAGGTTTGGATGGGACAGTCCCCACTGATGGACTTGTTGGGTGAACTGGAGAGACTGGAACCTTTGGGATTAAATCAGTTGGGGGCTTTTCCACGCCAGGGATGAGGGGTCCATCCAGAGACTCGGGACTTGGCTCTGGCTTTCCAAATTCCTGCACTATCCTCAGGCGTTCCTTCTCCAGCTCCTGCCGCCGGATCATCTCCTCGAAGGCATGGAACTGCTCTTGCTCTGCCTGCTGCTGCTTCATCAGGGCTACCCGAGTCTTCTCCTCTTCCAGCTGCTGCTGCAAAGCCAAATTGTGTGCAAATTACTCTTCTTCCTCCTGCTGTAAGGAGAAATATGCCAAGGGACAGGAGCAGAGAGGGGGACACTGGCCCGGGGCAAAACACGAAGCCTCTGCAGACCCTCAGTGATCCCAGGCTATTCCCAAAGGGTCTGCAAAAGGGTCAGCAAACAGCATTTCCTGCAAGGGAACTTCAGCTTGCAGAGCACAGATCCATGCTTCCATCAGGAGAGCCAGCTGAGCCAGGGCGGTAAAACCACTGCCTTACCCTCCCTCTTCCACAGAAACACAATTCCAGGTGGATTTCCCTCTATCCTCTTTCTAAAGTCACACTTGGCCAGAGCAACACTGACCACAGAGGTGTCTGCTTTGCCCACAGAACCCCAGATCCTTGCCCATGCTGAGTTCCTGGATCATAAGACTTGGATGTTGTGTTGGGACAAAGAGAATAAACCAACCCAACAGCCCCAGCTCAGGATGCACGAGGAAGAGCCAGGGACACGTCTGACAGAGTCACCCACAATGGCAGCAGGGCCAGCCCCGTGCTGCAGGTGATGAGCCTGGACCCTGCAAATTGGAGCTACCCAGACTTGACATTCCCGAGCACCCAGGGAGCCCTGCCCTCTTCCAAACCCTTGGAGGCTGAGGGTCTCCTGGGCAGCACAGGCCTCCAGTCTCCTCTCACTCACCTCCTGCTCCTTGAACTTAGCATAGTCCTTGGCGTACCTCTTTAACAGCTCCTCCTTGAGCTCTTCTGCTCGGGGAAAGGCTACTTCCTTCAGTTTCTGGAGGAGGAAACACAGGCATCAGAGTGGGGCAGGCCCAAAACAAGACCTGGAAGAGTCCAAAAACCACCACCAAAATCACCGAGCAAGAGCTCAGGCAGTGTTGTCTTTTCCTCTTCTGGTCAACACTGAGCAGGGGAGCTGTAGCTTGTGGCTGTGAGGAATCTCTAAGGATTCCCTGGAAAATCACCACTTTGAGCACGCAGCCAGAGTGCATGGAAAAGCCATGTGGTTTTTAAAAAGCAGTGAGTTTAATGGGAAAGAAAGGACACCCCAGTGCTCAACAGGAAGTAAACTGGACACCATGGGCAGCCCAGTGCAGGTGCAATGGGGTAAAAACACTCCCAAACCATAACTCAGAGAATCATGGAATTGTTTAGGTTGGAAAATACCTCTAAAATCATCAGGTTCAACCACTCGCCCATTACTGCCATGTCCACCAGTAAACCACATTCCCAGGTGCCACATCCAAGTGTTTATAACACTTCCAGGGATGGTGATTCCATGACTGCCGTGGGCAGCCTGTGCCAGGGCTGGACAACACTTTTGAGGAAGAAATTTTCCCAATATCCCCTGGTGCAATGTGAAGCCATTCCCTCTCATCCCGTCCCTTGTTCCCTGGGAGCAGAGCCTGACCCCCACCAGTTGCCCCCTCCTGTCAGGGAGTTGTGGGGAGTGAGAAGGTCCGTCCTGAGCCTCCTTTGCTCCAGGCTGAGCCCACCCAGCTCCCTCAGCCACTCCTGCTGCTCCAGGCCCTTCCCCAGCTCCATTTCCATCTCTGGACATGCTCCAGCCCCTCAATGGATTTCTTGGAGTGAGGGGCCCAAAACTGAACTCCCAAGGGGTCAGGACTGCCTGACCAAGCCAAGGCTTCTCAGCATTTGTGTGGATCACTCATCCCAGCTCCATGGAACCCCAAGGGCAACGATCCTGACGCGTTCCCATTCCAGACTTGGCAATGTCACCACTTACTTTGACCGTCTCCCTCTTCTCGGGAATGACGGCGCTTTTGTAATCGCGGTGCTGCGGCAGCTTCTCAATGAAGAGCCTGGAAAAACAGGAGAGAAGCTGCAGTTCTGAGTCAGGGCAGGAAGGGGCAAGCACGGGACAGTCAGTGGCATTTCAGGGGACAGATCCCTGGGTCCTGTGCTCCCCATCAGGACAGTCTGTCTTTCTGAATCCCACAACGGCCTCCGGAGCTTTTCATGGCACACAGGAGATCTCGCTCGATCCCAAGGGAGTGCCTCACACAGGTGTTTCTTCCACCTGGACTCTGGAGATGATCCTCAGGGATAAACACATTTGTTTTGAAGAGAACCATTAATAAGCTGGCCTAAACCACCAGGGACATGGCAGCGACTCAGGAAGGTGCTTGAGCATCCCAGGATTCCACCCAAGCCCAAGGACTCGGCTGACTCAGAGCTCACCGTCCTTTGGCATGGAGGGACAAAGAGTTTGTGCACGAGGGGAAATCAACTCACACCTTGGACAGGGAAAACTTGCAGGTGAGCTAAAAGGAAGTTCCCAGCATCCCCAGCTGCTGCACCAGGAGTCTTTGGTCTCTGCAGCCTGAACATCCCAGGTATTCCAGGCAGGGGGGAAATTTCTGTGCTGGCTTTGGGGAGGGAAATCAAGACTGGGTTCATCATCATCCCTCTCCCAGCATAATTATGAACAGGTGAACCTTCAGCTTCTCTACAACTGGGATAACTGTTCTCCCCTTCAGAGAATCCCAGAATGGTTTGGGTTGGGAGGGACCTCAAAGCCCATCCAGTTCCACCCCTGCCATGGGCAGGGACACCTCCCACTATCCCAGGGTGCTCCAAGCCCTGTCCAACCTGGTCTGGAACACTTCCAGGGATGGGGCAGCCACAGCTTCTCTGGGCAGCCTGTGCCAGGGCCTCACAACTCTTACAGAGAGGAATTTCTTTCTAACATCCAATCTAAACCTCTCCTGTTCCCCCTTGTCCTATCACTGTCTGCCCACGTAAAAAGTCCCTCTCCCTCTTTTTCACAAGCCTCCTTTAGGCACTGAAAGGCTACAAAGAGATCCTTCCATGCAGCTCTGCAGGACATGGTGAAGATGCAGAGAGATTTCTGCAAGCACTAAAACAAGGAGAAAAATCCCACAAGCACAGGCAGTTCACTCTGGCTCAGCTTTCTGAGGCTTCCCAGGCTTGAGACATCCTGAGTTATTCTGTGACCAAGTCCTCAGAGGTGACAGGGTGCTCAGGGTGAGCTCAGGGTGGGCTTAGCTGGGCTCTTCTCTCCTGCAAGTGGAGCTTTGCTGGCTCTGGGCATCCACAAAGCTTTGGGGATAACCCAAAATCTCTGCCCTCCTTCCTGCCTCTTGGCTACACTGCTTCAGCATCCACAGGAGGATGTTCCAGCTCCTTTGGAGAGCAGCCTCCTGCCCAGGAATAAGGAATAAGAGGACTAGACTGTGCCTCAGAGAGCAGCACAAACCAACCGAGCAAAGCCAAGCAGGAAAATCTCAGCGAGGACAGAGTGAGACACTCTGAGAAACCTGTGTGTGCAGTAAACAAACCCAGCTGCTCCAAGCCCTCAGTCCCCTGGGATGAGGAAGGACTTTTTGCCACCCTGAAGACTCCCAGTGAGGATGCAGGACCAGCACAGCCAGGGCACAGCCTGGAGCCATGGAGAGGCCGTCGCTCCATCCCAAACCCCCAGCGAGGTCCCTGCTCCCAGCTGGGGGTGTGAAGTAGGTCACTGTGCCGAGGAGACACAACAAGGCCCTGAGCGCTGCCAACAGCTCGTAGATTAAAATGGAAGGGATTAATTAAGAAGGATTAAGAGCAGATGCTGGCCTGGGGAGGATGGAAAAACCAGCAGAGACAGCTGGGTTTCCACAAGTCAGGAAGCGGGGGAAAAAAGTGGGCAGGAGGATGAGAGGAGGGCTCAGGCAGGCAGAGGAAATCTCCAGGGCAAGAGCAGCAGCAGGCTGGGATGGGGCAGAGGAAGGGCAGGAATAGCTCATGTTTCCTATTGACAGCCGTGCTGAGGCTTGGCAAGACCAAAACCTGCAGCTCCCATTGCCAGGAGTTTTGGGCTTGTTCAAATCTCCGCCTGCTCCCGAGTCCTCTCGGAGCAGCAGCTGTTTGGCACCGAGCAGCCACATCCAGGGCTATTTTTAAGCACAGCTCCAGTGCACAGCCAAGCCAGCAGCTCTTGAGTCCCTTGTGACACCCCCACAAGCCCCTGGAGCTCATCCAAGCAAACCAAGGAGCCCCAAAACCACAGAAGAGTCGTGCCTTATTATTGTTTTCTTTCTTATTTGGCTCTACCAAAATTAACCCGAGTGTTCCTGATGGTGATTCAAGGGAAACACCCACTCAGATCAATGCAGAAGTTACTCAGGACAACAAGCAAGGAAAGTCTTACAAGGCACGTGTTAAAAGTCCAAGAGATAGTCACAGAATCACGGAATTATTTGGGTTGGAAGGGACCTCAAAGTCCATCCAGTTCCATCCCCCTGCCATGGGTAGGGACACCTTCCACTATCCCATGTTGTTTCTAGCCCTGTCCAAGCTGGCCTTGGACAATTACAGGCATGGGGACGCCACAGCTTCTCTGGGAAGCCTATGCGAGGGCCTCACCACCCTCATAGGAAGGAATTACTTCCCAATATCCCATCTAACCCTGCCCTCTGGCAGTTTAAGACCATTCCCCCTTGGCCTGACAGTCTCTGCCCATATAAAAAGTCCCTCCTTTTTATAAGTCCCCTTTAGGCACTGGAAGGGGCTCTAAGGTCTCCCCAGAGCCTTTTCTTCTCCAGCTGGACACCCCCAGCTCTCCCAGCCTGGTCCCATTCCTAGCAAAGGGAGAGCAGAGCAAGTTGATGGGAGGCTCCAGTTACCAGTGCCTCCTCTTGCTCTCTGGATCAGGACATCTAGAAAACACCAAACCTATTGCTTGAGCTGCAGCCTCCCATCTTCATTGGAAGAAATAAGACGGTGGCATTAAGTTCATATCTTGGGACAATCCAGGGCAGGAGCTCACATTCATCAGCACTGGAGGAATCCCATCAAGGGAAGGTGTTCCAACCTCCTGGCAGCCCAGCAGCCAGGTTGAAAATGCTAGGAGTACTTGAAAGCTGCTGGGAAGACATCCCAGCACTTCTCACTGCTACAATGAAACAGCCTTAAGTTCATTTGTTTAGTTAAAAAGTTTCTCCTTCAGCCGCAGCTGCGTAACCAGCCTGGAAACCTTCCCATAGGTTTTACACTTCCCAGCTCCCTGTGCAGCCTCCCAGGGCCCTCGCCACCATGCCCATAAAAGCTCAGGAAGTGCAAGGCGGGAAGAAAAGCTAATCAGAGAAAAATGTGTTGGATTTCAGGAGCAGGAACCCCGCACACGGGGGCAGGGAGGGAAAATGCCCGTGGAGATGCCAACTGTATTCCAGATAAGTGGGTAGAGTGGACACAGCAGAGACCACACCAGTGGCACTGAGTGGAGCAGCAGGCACAGGGTTTGGGGAAAAAATCCTACAGGAACAGGACACTGTGCTCTTGGGATCATTTCTAAGGATCAGAGTTTTCATCCCTTTAAACACTGACAAGCACATTGCTCTGTTTGGGGGGTGGATTGTATTTCTGAGGCATAAAAATAAATCTCCAACTGGTCCCTGCTCCTGAAGGAGGAACTCGCTCCCAGCTGTGAAAGGCTGTAGTAAGCTAAGAGTAAAACAGGTTTCTCCTCAAGGTGGTTTATTAGAGAATCCACAACCCAGCCTCCTTTCCAAGTAGATACCAGATACAGAGGTCCGTGACCACAGATCCCTGCCCGTCCCTATGATGTCATGGCCAACCTAGAGAAAAACTGAGGCAAATTTAGGCGATAAAACCCCTGGAAGCTTTGACTTACAGGTAGACAAAATCCCTCTACTGCAGTCACGAGTCTCCAGAGGGACAGAGGAATCCAAGATCAGCCTGGTTCCAAAGGGAATCTCATTCCCATATGTACAAGTATCTAAAAGAAATGTCAGGATGCTGCCAGAGTCTTTCCAGTGGTGTCCAGCGACAGGACAAGGAGTGATGGCCATAAATTAAACCACAACAAGCTCCACCTCGACACGAGGAAGAACTGCTTTCCAAGGAGGACAGCAGAGCACTGGAACAGCTGCCCAGGGAGGGCCCAGAATCTCCCTCTCTGGAGACATTCCAAACCCACTTGGACATGTTCCTGTGTCACCTGCTCCAGGTGACCCTGCCCTGGCAGGGGGTTGGACTGAAAAGATCTCCAGAGGTCCCTTCCAAGCTGAACTATTCCGGGATTATGGATTCTGTGAACTTTTACAAGTGAGCTGCCTCTCTGGGTTTGTGCCTCATACCTTATCACCTCTCCTGGTCACTCCCACCAGCTGTGGCACCTAAAATCCCCCAGGAGCAGAGCTCTGGCCAGAACCCAGAGTTCTGGAGTTCTCCCAGCTCACCAAGGCCTCGCAACATCCGGAGTCGCTCCAAGCACCCCACCCCAAACCCACAACCCCCTGAGCCGACAGGGCAGCGCTGCTCTTACGTGATGTATTTGTTGTAGAGGATGAAGGCGTGCTCGATGTTGCCCTCCTCGGAGTACACGGTGGCCATGCGCAGGATCTCCACGCCAGAGCGGAAGTAGCGCCGCGGGGGGATGTCCTCGTTCACCTCCACGCTGCTTCCCGCCTGGATCAGCCGCCGGACACGCTCCTCCGGCGGGAGGCTGGCGCTGGCGTGGCCGGGCATGGTGACACACATCGGCCGTGGTGAGGCTCTGTGGTCAGAGGGAGGCAGGGCCATCAAAACCAGTGTAAAACAGGGATCAGAGAACATCCTGAGTTTGAGGGACCCACAGAATCAGCGATCCCAGCTCCTGGCCATCCCAACAATCCCACCCTGTGCCTGAGAGCGTTGTCCAAGGGCTCCTGGAGCTCTGGCAGGGTTTGTCACCAAACCCTGGGAATCCTGTTCACTGCCTGACTGCAGGAATGGGCACAGGACGGTCCTGAGATGCCTCATCCAGTTTCCTCAGGATTGTTTTTCCTCGAGAGAAACCACTCCTCCCTCAGCAGAAAAGCGTTTAATCCGTGGGACAGCCTATGTCCTGAGGGAGGAATATGGGAGAAGCCCTGCTCTTTTTGGGCACAGAACTTGGATAATTCACCTGTACGACCTGAAAACCAGACGCATATTCCACAGCAATCCCTGAACATTGATTTCAAGCTCTTGTGGCTTTGACCCCTCCAAATCTCGCCCAAAGCAGCTCTTCCTTCCTTGTTCATTCCCAGTTGTTTCTCCACACAAACCTCATGCTGGTCACCAGTTTGGGATGACACAGCCAAGGAGTTTCACTCAGACTGGAGCACGAGCAGCTCCACAAGGGATTCCAACTCTGCAGCGTTTTCCTTACACAGCAGCACGGTGAGGACAGCGCCAGGATCCTCCCAGATCCATCCTTACCCAACAGGCTCCATCCCAAATGGCTCTTGCCTGGGCACACTTGCAATCCCTCTCTCCCTGTGCTGTGGGAGACACTCCCATCACCCCAGGAATGCACCACAACCTGATCCATGTGGGTGCTTCCCGCCTGGCTCTGACGAACCCCCTCACCACAGCCCTACGGCATGAGATGGTAGATTCCAAGTCGAGGAAGCACTGGGACTGAGGGGCAGTGAGCTCAGAAATCCTCCACAACGCTCCTCCCCCTACATCCAAAGCAGTTTTTCCTTGGAAAAGCCACCCTGGCCCAAGGCAAGGGTTAAACTCCCTGTGAAACTGCAGTGCTGACTCCAGAGCACCTGTGTCAGGATTTACTGAGGCTCCTTCCTAAGGGAGGGAAAGGTCCTCAGTGGAGCCCGAGGATTCTGGTAGAGGAGGGGAGGCCCTCCTGGGACTACCCCGGAGCAGGAGCCCCTTTTTGAGGCAGGCAGGTCCTTGTTTCCTGGCCCACACCCTGGAGGAGCCTCCATGAGCCTCTTGTCCTGGGAGATTTGGTTCTGCCAGAGGCTCCCATGCCAAAGTTCTTATGGGATGTGAGAGCCACAGCTCAAGGGAGCTTCAGGTTCTCCCCCACCCCACTGGTGTTTCTTCTGGGGGTGGGGGTTCAGCTGCTCCCCCAAACCAGAGCTCTGAGTCCCCTCCCCAAAATAATCCCCCTGCCAAGTGTCACAGTCCTTTTCCCCATGGGAGAACGGACACCACTCACACCCCAGACCTCCCAGAGCCCCCTTCTAACTCCCACAGCACCCTGCAAAATAAAGTGCCCAAATCAACCCCACCGAGCTGCAGCCCCCAAACTCCAGACCCTCCCCAGAGAGGGTGACTTCTCCCCAAAATCAGAGCGCTTCACAGCCCCCCCAGCCCTTGCCCTGCAAGGGAGAGCAGAGAAGTCCCCCAGCACTGCCTGTGCTCCCCGAAGAGCCCCCACAGACCTACCCCTCTAAAACGAGAAGAGAACCCCAACCAAAGTCCCCACGGGCTCCCACTCCTCACAACAGGGCAAGGGGAGCTTCCTAAACCCTTCCTAATGGAAAAATCCCCGTTCCCAAGGGGAAGGATTCCACGCTCAGACGCCCTGACAAGATTCCTCTTCCTAAGGGGAAAGATCCCACTGCCAGAGCCCCCTAACAGGATCCTACTTGGTAAGGGGAAATATCCCACAGCCCTAAGCGGATCCCCCTTCTTAAGGGATAGATCCCACAGCCAGACCCCTTTGACCGGACCCCGATACGAGACCCTCCGTACCCCCAACCGAAGCCCACCTGGCGCGGCCTCCCAGGAGAGACCGGGACGCCCCAGCCAGGCGGCCCCGGCCCCTCAAGCCGCTCCCCAAGCTCGAAGGGACCTCTCAGCAGAGGCCGGGACCCATCCCCATCCGCGGCCCGACCCTGACCTGCCGCCTGCGGCCGCCGCCTCCCCTCAGCGCTTCCGGGTTCCTCCCCACAAGCCGCAGCACCTCCCCGCCTCACTTTCAGCAGCCAATCAGAAGCCGTCGCAATATCCGGGCATGTGTCAAGCCCCGCCCACTTCCGCCCGGCTGCGCGAAGCCTCCCCCTCCATTGGCAGAACGTCTGACGTCATGACGTCACAGGGTGACGCCTTAAAGGGGCAGCGCCCATGGCGGCGGCCGCGCTCCGTCCCAGCCGTTGTCTCCCCAAAACCGGGCGAGACCCCACCCCAACAACCCCGCGCCCGACTCAGAGCAGCAGCGCGGAGCCTGCCGGGCTCCTCAGGCCCATCCAGGGGGGAATGACTGCTCCACACCAAGGCTTCAAGTTTGCACACGGTGGCAATTTACTTTAGCAAAAGTGGGTGAAAAGGAGAAAAAAGTCTTGTATAACCTATTTCTCAAAAATCCTTATATACTCAGAAAATCAACAAAAGCCCTTTTTGTTGAAGGTTATAGGGACGTTCAATTATGTTTCTTTCGGATTATTGCAGCTCTGGTTGAGCCCACGTTTATTCTCCACATCCCTCACGGAGTGGAGTCTGTACGGCATTGGATTAAAAAATTTCTGTGACACTTGTAAAAGCATGGGCAGGGGGGAGCAAGCGAAAACAGCAAATTTAAAAACAGCCCTGTTAAGCTGCCCAACACCTGGACTGGCAGTTCCTGGTGGAGTTACAGCTGCTCCTTCCAGCCCTGCGAGACCCATCCTGGAGCTCCCGCAGGGCAGGGACACAGCCCTGGAAGGGCTTTCCTTGTGGACAACATTCCCTGTGCTGTCAGGATGTTCCCTACTCCGTCAGGATGTGTTTCTTGCGCCGGCGCCGGCGTTTCCTGGTGGATGTGGGGTCCTGGGGTGGGCAGGGGTGGGGGCTCTGCGGGGGGAATAGTCCCTTGCACTGTTCGTTAGCGGGTGATGAAACCCAAGAGTTCCTCGGAGCCAAACTGCACAGCTGCTTCTGCTGCCTCTGCTGCTTCTGCTGCCTCTGCTCCAGCTTCTTCTGCTGCCTCTGCTCCAGCTTCCTCTGCTGCCTCTGCTCCAGCTTCCTCTGCTCCTTCTGCTCCAGCTTCCTCTGCTCCTTCTGCTCCAGCTTCCTCTGCTCCTTCTGCTCCAGCTTCCTCTGCTGCCTCTGCTCCAGCTTCCTCTGCTCCAGCTGCCTCTGCTCCTTCTGCTGGCTCTGCTCCAGGGCCCCGTGCCTGTATCCCAGCTCCTGGGGCTGTGCCAGAGCCTTGGAGCCAGCCTGGTGCTTCTTCTTGGCACTGCCAAGGGTCCTGGAAGGAAATTTGTGAGTCAGCACCACTCATCCCCCAAAAAGGACTGGTTGTGGACCCCCCTGGCCTCACCTGGTGCCTTTTCCTGCAGCCTGAGGGATGGGACAAGCAGGAAGAACACCCAGCTAGCAGCTTCACTCCTGATTTCTTACAGCAAGCGAAGTTTTCATCAGGAAATGTTTTCCATGCCCCCAAGAGTGGGCGTGAACAAGCCACTGCTGTGCCAGAAGCCGGCACTGGCTCCCACACATGTCCCAGAGATGGTTTCAGAGTTCCCCCACAGCCAGGAGCTGCCAGAGGTCATCTCCCAGCTAGGATGTGCTCCCCAGGTCAAGAGGAAGCTCTTTCCCCCCATTCCCTGTTCCTTTGAGGAGACAGCAGGAGCCCAGGAACAGAGGGAGAGTCACCACTTCACTCTCAGGGAAGAGCTGCCTCACTTGGCACCCGATTCAACATCCTTTAGTCCCTGAACTGTCTCAGCTGGAGAACATTCCAGCCCCAGTGGGAACCAGCTCCAGCCCTGCCAGCGATGTTATTCCATGCCTACAGGCACAAGAACTTTCCTGTTGGTACTTTGCCTCTAAACAACTTTCAGGAGGTTTCTCCCCCCTGCCAAGAGCTGGCAAAGCAATGGGTGAGTCTTGCGTGAGTTATGAAAATCCAGCTGAAGCCGTTCCAAAGTGAGGGAGCAGCTCTTTGTTGTGTCTACTCGGCTCAGGGTACACAAGGGGGAAGGGGAAACGCCTACCTGGGCGCTGCTGGGGGGGTCTGGGCTGAGCGATGCGGGGGCTGTTTGATCAGCTGCTTTTGGGGCTTGGCTGGGGCACTGTCTTTTCTTCTGATGAGATCCGAGCCCAAGTTCTTTAGTTCACAGCTCCTTAAAGAGAATTCCATGTGTTTTGACTGTGCCCACAAGGCACTCACCGAGTGATCACATCAGCTCTTTCACACCCAATCCCAGCCCTTTGCAGCACTGCTCACCCAGCAAAGGGCCGCAGGCCCGGGGGTCTTTACACCCAGTTACAATCCCAGAATGGTTTGGGTTGGAAGGGACCTTAAATCCCATCTCATTCCACCCTCAGCCATGGGCAAGGACACCTTCCACTATCCCAGGCTGCTCCAAGTCGTGTCCAACCTGGCCTTGGACACTTCCAGGGATGGGGCAGCCAGAGCCTCTCTGGGAATTCCATCCCAGCCCCCAACACCCTCACAGGGAGGAATTTCTTCCCAATATCCCACCTAACCCTGCCCTCTCTGGGTTTTAAACCAGTTCCCTTTGTCCTGGCACTGCCTGTCCATTCTCCCAGACCTCCACCTTCCCCACCTCCCCTCCTGGAGTCACTCAGGTTCATGGCCTGTCCCTCTCCAGCAGCTCTCCCTGGGCACATTCCTCACTCCTGGAACAGACTCACTTTTCCACGGCTCTCCTCTGAAGATCCTGGATGTAGTTGGTTCTCTCTATGGGATGCCCTCGAGACTTGTTGAACACTGGAGAGAGACAGGTCTGAGTTACACCTGTACAAGCCACCCTTGGGGCTGCAGAGCAATCAAAACCCTTTAGAAGGGTTTTAACACCTCCAGCCAAACACGGTTCCCTCCCTGGAGCTATCCCAAAGCTTTTGATCATCCAAAACCCCGCTAAACATTCCCCATCCAAATAGGATACGTACACTCTATTGCAGCGTTTGGCTCCATGCCTTCCACATCAATCAGGTACCTGAGCAGAGCAGCAAGAAAACTCTAATTACACAATTAACTATGAAAACATTGACAGGTTGGTGATGATTCAAACAGAAAAAAGAACAGGGAAGTTTTTAGACTTTTTATTTACATGCCAGAATAGAGTATCAGCACTTGGTCTGCTGAATTTGGGGATAAAAAATGCCCCATAACAAAAGCTGTGAATCCTTGCAAGTCTGGGATGGCACAAATCACTTGACTCTTTGTTTTGCTGGTGCAACACTGTTTGCCACTGGCAATGCCACCACGTAACCCCATTTGACCAAGGACAGACAACTCACCTACAAACCAAGTAGCCAGTTCTGTTCAAGCCATGTGTGCAATGCACCCCGATGAGTTTATCTGTAACACACACACCCAGCAGATATTTAAGTGCTTTCTCTGCAAAATCCCCCCAGAACAAGCCCATCTGCATTAACACTCCATCAGTGACACCAATAAAATCAAGAACCACACACAACATCACCAGATTTATGTCTCATTAGCACTACTGATTCACCTCATTAACTCGTTAATTCTGGAAGCTCGTCTGCAGGGGTCCCACATCTCAAACTCAATGAAAGCTCAAATCATCACAGAATCCTGGAATGGTTTGAGTTGGAGAGGACCTCAAAGCCCATCCAGTCCCACTCCCTGCCATGGCAGGGGCACTTTCCACTAGGCCAGGTTGCTCCAAGCCCCATCCAACCTGGCCTGGATTATCAGAGCCAATGTGAATTCCTTCACCAGGAAAACCCCAACCTATTGCCTTGACATTCCAATGTCAAGAGAACGAAAAGAAATTCCTGCTGGCCATTAAAACATCACTGGCCCATCCCAGTAACAGCAGAGTCAGAAAAATCCACACTCACCATTGTCTTTGTTGTCTCTCAAAAACTTTTTTACAATGCATTTGAACTGAAAAATGGTCTCTTTGTTGGGGATTTCTTGTCCCATGGTCAGGATCTTTGAGTAGCAGAGTGTGGCTGGGAGCTCCTACAAGAAAGTAAATCAGTTATTTCCAGAAAAAGCACCAGGATTCTTATTAAAGAACCACAGACTGTAAGCCAGAAAATGAGTTTTTCCACTAAGTACAACAAAGTAGCTACACAGTTTTAGGTAAGAGAACTTCTGCTTCACTCCCTTGACACAGCACCAATATTCCAGATTATTTCTCCTGCTTTTGCTCCTTCTTCCCTGAGGAACATGAAGCACTCACAGAACCTGGAACATTTTTCCAAGCCATTATCCACTCAGCCAAAGCTGTTTGCCATCAGCTCTTCACTCAGGAGAGCCGACAAAAACCAGCTTTAGGGTATCCCCAGCCTTGGGCTGTTGGTACCAAGAGGATCTGGGGGTTGGAGACTCGATCAGGAAGACCCCACTGGTGTGCACTGCTCCACCTCATCCCCTGCCAGAGGATTCCAATCCCTGACACTCTCCCAAATGATCCTCTTGGAGGATTCTCCCACTTTTTCAGCACTCACCTCTGGCCCGTAGTAGCGTGTGGTGTACGTCAGGTCGATGATCAGCCCCAGCTCCTCCTTCCGCTCCTTCACTTTCCTGATCAGGTCATGAGGGGAAAATCTCTCCTCTGGGAGAAGCTTCCGATCAAAACTCTGAGGGGAAATAACGTTTAAGAGCAGCCATTGAACTCAGGTGTGTTGTGATGGGTGGGAAGAAGTTCCTCCTCTGGAATGTCCTGGAGATCAGTGAGAAGGACTTGGGCAAGGAGCAAAGGCTGGTGCAGGTGGACAGAGGAGTTTGATCACTGAAACATGGAAGAGTTTGGGTTGGAAGGGACCTTAAAGCTCATCCAGTTCCACTCCCTGTCACAGGCAGGGATGTGCTCAGGTCCTCAGAGCTTTGGGGCTGCTCAGCTGAGGAGTGAGTGATGACTTTAACGGCAGCAGAACCCCACAGCGACAAACACACCCAGACACTGCAGTTTTCACTTGGTGGAAGTTGAAAACCAGGGCTCCAGCTCAAATACAGGGAATCACAGAATCACTGAGATTGGAAAAGCCCTCCAAAACCATCGAGTCCAACCTGTGCCTGACCCCCATCTTGTCACCAGCCCAGAGCACTGAGCCCAAATCCACGTCCAGTCCTTCCTTGGACACCTGGGGACTTCAAACCTCCTTGGACAGCCCCTTCCAATGTCTTAATGCCTATTCCATGAAAAAATTCCTACTGAGGTACAACACAAACCTCCCCTAGTTCAGATTGGCACAGATTGAGGCAGTTTCCTCTTGTCCTGTCCCTTGTTCCCTGGGAGTAGAGCCCAGAGCCCCACCTGGCTCATCCTCCTGCCAGGGAGTTGTGAAGAGCCAGAAAGTCCCCCCCGAGCCTCCTTTTCCCCAGGCTGAGCTCCCCCAGCTCCCTCAGCCTGACTCTCTCCCCTCCCCCAGTTCCCGAGCTCTGCTGCCCCCCCCAAACACAACCCCTGGGGTGTTTTAGGGGTATCTTTGGTGCTGCAACCACCCCAGAACAGAGCCTGGCCCAGCACACGCTGACAGGGCCCCCCAAGCCCAGCTGGCTGGGCAGTGCCGCTGCCACACCGATCCCTCACAGCCTCCACTCCTAAAATCTGGCTCTGGCACCGTGTTCATCAGGAATTCACTCATGGAATCTCCACAGAGTAACACTTGTCCACAGCTGTTCTCCAACCCAAACTGGTCCAGGACCCCAGGGGTCACTCACCTTCTTCAGGGGCACCTTGAAGGCGATGAAGCGCGTGCCCGGCATCCTCCGGCCCAGCGGGATGTAGTCGGTCCACCTGAAGCCGGGTATGGAAATGTTAAACTGGGGGAGAGATCCCCGGCCCGGGATCCCCGAACAACCCCAGGCCTGGAAACCACAAATTCCCCCCAGGCTTGGGGACCCTCAAACCACCCCGGCGTGAGACCCTCAAAATCCCCCAGGACGGGGTACTCTCAAACCACCACCCCCGAACCAGGGACCTTCAAACCCTCCGTCCTGGGGACACTCAAACCCCTGCGTGGCCCGGAGACCCTCAAACGCCCCTGGTGCAAAGACCCTCAAACACCGCCCAGGCCCAGAGAGCCCCAAATCGTTCCCGGCCTCAAATTCTTCCCAGTCCCGGGGACCCGCAAACCCCTCAAGGCCAAGGCCCTCAAACCCACCCCGGCCTGCGAACCACCACCCTGGTCCGGGAACCCTCGAGGTCCGGCACCTCCGAACCCCCCTGTCCCGGGGACCCTCAAACTATCCCCGGGCCGAGTACCCTCAAATTTCCCCCTACCTGGGGACCCTCAAACCCCCAGCCCCAGAGACCCTCATCCCACACCCCACGACCCCCATGTGACGGTGCCACGCGGCGCCGCCACTGCCACGGCCCGGCTGGGTCCCGCGGCTCGCGGGTGCGCGGGCCCCTCCCGTCGCCGCTATACTCGGGGCAGCGGCCGGGCCCTCCCTGCCGGGAGGAGACGCGGGAGGGGCGGCGGGGCCGCACCTACGGGTCTCACTCACCGCTCCGGGACGCGTGAAGCTCCTTTGCCCACCATGATGGCGATGGCGCCGCGCCCGCGCGTGGCGTCATTTCCGCTTCCGCCGCACGGGAGCTGCGAAGGCCACGCCCCAAAGAAACCACGCCCCCAAACAGCGAGGCCACGCCCCCGGAGAGCGCCTCGCCCACGGTGGTGAGGCCGCGCCCCCGAGCGGCGCCGTGGGATTCTGGCGCCGCGTAGCGGTTACAGGTGGTACAACAGCCCCGGAGCCGCAGCGCCACCGGATCCCCGGGACTGAACCAGCGCCACCGCCCCAGTACCGAACCGACATCAGCACCCCAGTACCAGCACCAGCGTCACCGCCCCTGTACCAGCGCCACCGCCCCAGTACCGAACCGACATCAGCGCCCCAGTACCAGCG